>JAULKQ010014575.1:0-11145 GCA_032356285.1 Smithsoniella earleae | reverse complement strand
GATAGCACCCCGATGACCTCAGGACTCATTTCTGACATGTCGAGACGCTGCAGCGTCGGCAGTGATACCACGGCGTCTGCTAACGGCCGAGCAGAATCTTCCGGTAGCTTCTGACTGCCCAGTACCAGCCGCGTGAGCCGTGTAAGCCCCGAAATGGCCGGTGCAAGCGCCGTGAAACCGTGGCAGAAGTGATTATCTGCAACGTTGAGAGTGTGCAGGCGCTTAAGCTTCGGCAGGGCGTTCGACAGCTCGAATGCACCTGCGATACACCAAAGACTCACACAACTAGAGCAGGCAAGATACCAACTCATAAAAAGGCATCATCTGTTCATTTTCGAAAGAACAGCCCTGGCAAACGTTTCAAACACGACCCTAATAATGAGTCCTGACCACTGAAACCTGAACAACTCAGAAGCTCAAGTTTCTACCTAGCTTCTCAAATAAAAGAAAACTAACAAGCCCACAGTCAGCATTATTAATTATACCGTCAAGCTGCTCATAAAACAATCTCCAAAAATTAATCATTAACACCGTGATCATCTGCACTAGTGGCTACCAGGGGCCATGGAGATACAGTCCATGGGGTTGTTCCAACCTAAAATTCTCTGGCACACATTGACCAGCAAAAAGTGGTAAGACACTGCAAGTGTTCAGCACACCACAGGTCAACTTTCAATCATCGAGTTTTTGATTAGGCTCTGTTTGAAGTTTGAGTACACACTTATCAATGCATGCAGGTAATATACAGACTAAACTACACTGGATACCTGCGCGATAATGGCAGTACGCATCTGAACAAAAGCCCATGCTCGCAGTTACAATGACAGCATTATGCAGGGATGGTTCTTCCCCATCTCCATGGAACACGTACTATTCCATGGACTTCAACAGCTTAAATGTTTCGTGTTCCAGTGTACAAAAAATAAATACTGTGCACTCGCCCTGAATATATTCTGCGTTAAATGCCTATAAACACACTTGAGGTGGGTGTTAAAATGCGAGATGAATGCTCAAGTCACAACAGCAAGTACAAGTGGGAGGACTTAGAGGCACTCATCGTGCGAACGTACACAAAGTTAACAGAATGACAACAATAATTGTCAATACAGCACCCTGGTTGTTCTGTATTTGCTGATGATAGTTGTCTCTGGTATTGTGTTGCAAGTACGTTCTATACCATTGCGCACATGACGGTTGCAGACTCACGAGAACAAACAAATGCGACAGCTAAAATAGTGTGTTTGTAAACAAATCTGAGCTGGGGTTGCTCCAAATTGCACTGCCTAGCATACTTCATTTAAGTTTTTTCCCTTTGCAATATGTAGCCGAATCATCCTGCGTCAACACCTTGACTTGTGCTGTTACTAGGTTGCTGTCAAGAATGGCTTGAAGAATTCTTCATTAATTCTCACTATGGAAGACACATTCAAACAGGTATCTATGCACTACATATGTCTCATACGTGCATGATGCACGAACAATGTCAATCTGAGCGGTCACTAAACTTAGAAAATTTCAATCACCGGGAGCCGGATTTGCGAGAATTTCGATTAGCGAGTCAATTTTCTTAGAGATTTTTAAGGAAAATCACAAGATGCTTTCGATGATCAAGGTTTTTAATATGGAGTTTGCGATTATCGGGTTCAGATTGTAGTAGTAGGTGTGTGGCCACACCATCATAGCTCAGCACATTTGGAAGCTCACCTACACGACAGGTACATAGTTTTGAACTAACTGTTCTCACTGGTCTGAACACTACAACAGTCAACTTGCGCCTTTGACTTGTTTACCATAACTCTAATGCGCTAAGTATGCATTTGTCTGCATTGCCTTCAACTACACCTTTTTGCACAGTTTTGTCTGCCACAAGTCCAGACGCATGCGGGAGAGCCAGATTCAGATTGCTTAACACATACAGATCTCGAACACGAGAGGTTTGTATCCAGATGTTACTAGAGCTGAGGGTTCTATGCATGAACAAAAAACAAGAACGGAAAAAGGGGGTGCGGGATCATTGCAAAGTTGGGTTACACGAAAAAAGCTAAAGATCTTGCAAAGCTGAGGCTCTCAGAACAATCCTACGTACGACATGAAGATAGGAATTAAAAACACAAACTGGTGTTATGTGAGCCAGGCAAGGACCGGTCAACTCAAGAACGGTTCGAAGCTCTCCGCCCACCAGTGTTTCGCCCTGACATGGCTCTACAAGTACATCTGTACGTGTTAAACAATCTAATTCCGGCTCTCCTGCCTGCCTCTGGTTGGATTCAATCCGCACATGCGTTTGGACTTGCAGCGGACAAAACTGCGCAAAAAGGTGTAGCAGCAAACTTTCGAAAGGGAAAGTTCTAGGGATTGTAGTTTGATTCAGCTCGAAGCCCGTAGAATGCCAGACACATGTTAAGTTGCCAAATGATCAGTTTCTGAGTCAACCGAAATAGATATCTCGGATCTCCTTGACGTCACAGGCGCAGAATTTTCGGGTTCTGAGTTCAAGCAAACGGGATGGGTGCCCTGAGAAGAAAATCAGAACCATGTAGAAGAATCCAGGTAAAGAACAAGGGAGACGAAAGCATAGGAAGTAGAATGGGCAGCAGACACTACAAAATGTATTACTGCTTGTGCCAAATGATGTGTGTCTGATTCATGACTTCTGGCAAACAAGTATCCAGCAGTTGTGCCACTTGTACCAACAGAGGTAGAGGCTTTGCTAGTGAGGGAGGCCATATTACGTCCAGTGCGTTCAAACTGTTGTTGATATGCATAGATGGAGCACGTTGGCTTCCTCATCCCTTTTACGGGAGGGCCACAGGAACAGATGGGGTCTAGGAAGCCCTCTACTCTCTTGGACTACCAGTTTACCCTGACATTGTCATCCATAACAGCAAGTTCGCATTAAATGCTGGGGGGTGTAGTAGGTGCGCACCTGCAGGGCCAGTTTTGTGGTCACGGCCGTCACAGAGGCTGGAGATGTTGAGGTGCTCCAGGGCGGTGAGGATGTGGATGGAGGCGAGCAGCAGGGACACCTTGAAGGAGGCAACGCAAGTGTCAGACAGGTTGAGGTACGTCAGTTGTGTCAGGGAGGGGAACACAGCCACCAGTGCCAGCGCACCGTCGTCCCACAGCGGGTTGGTGGATATGTTGAGGTGCTGGAGCAGCGGCAGGGACGTCAGGGAGGCCGCAAGGGCTGCCGCGTCGGCATCTGGAAGCCACGAATTGTCCAGGTCCAGAATCTGCACACATCAACAGCACGAAGTGGGACAAGTTAAAATAGAGAAATAGCTGTGACTGTAACTAGATGACAGAGTTTTCGTGGTCATTGCGCTTCTGACCTCGTTCATGCGCCATTACACACCGCACGAATGAAAGTGAGGATCTGCCACAGATCTATGATGTTTGATTAGTTTTGTTGCAACTCAGTACAAGTGATCTAGTGCTACGCAACCGGTTTGGCTGCAAAATGCCACAAGAGTACACGTTTGTAATAACAAGTGTGCAAGGAGTGACCCTGGCACTAAACCGGCCCCGCTGTAAATACATGGGTTCATCAAGTTAGATACTGTAAGAATACATCAATATAAGTGGACAATGTAGTGAAAACCGAATGGCAGGAGGTCGTTAGAAGTCCGATCCCTCACCATCTCCGTGGCACTCCTATAAATAACGCCGACTCAATCCCGAATTGAAGCTACAGAGAGGCTTGGCCTGTTGCAAGGCCCCTGGTAACCACTCGTGCAGAGACTTATGATCTGCCCTCAATAACCAGTACTTAGGTCTTATCTTGGGGTGATCCTATTATCCAGATGAGGCACTTAAAACTTGTAACAGATTAGTAACAGGTCATAACACAATGACAGACATCGTGAAATCTGAACGAAAAGATATCATTTCAAAGAAGAGATAAAATGCACACATCAATGCCAGAATGAGCCTCCTTTGCAGCAATAAGCTTTGTGCGGAAAGCAGATATGTTGTCACTTGTGGATTGAAGCACTCCAATCAACTTGGGTTTTGAGTTGTCTGCAAAGATCTTGGTGAGAGCTTTCTTGTTTGCTGGTTTTGCATCCATCGAGACCAGAGCAGGGGTCATTCCCTTCTCAATCCATGCAGTGAGAGATTCCTACAATTTGTAGAAACATTTGATGAGGGTTCATGACAGATGTTAACAACAGGCGCTCACGAACAGGGGAGCAACGTACCTTGTCCATTCTGCCAGAGTATGAAATTTTCTCCTCATCGAAGTTCTTGATGAGAATGACAGGAGACCCTTCTGCTTGAGGAGCTAGGGATGGTGAAACAACGTGTCTGAAGATAGCATCGCCGCGAAGGCTGTTGCCAACTTCAAGGAACACCTTGAGTCCTTCAGCTTCAGGACCATCGAACACACCCAAAACTGCAACATCGTCTCCAGGTTTGACGATTTCCTCCACTTCTTCGGTTGTATTTAGCTGGACTGATGGAGGTCCAAACTCGCTCTTGCAGTACGACACAATGCCCTTCGCATCCCGTGGACCTTGGTACTCGGATGCGGTCTCGGGATCCCCGCGGAATACCTTCAGAGTGGGGAATCCGCGAATACCGTACTTTGTTGCAAGCTCCTTGTTCTCATCCAACGTCGCGTCTACGTTCGCAAGAACAATACCCTCATCTTTGAGAATTCCGGCAGCCTCGGCATATTCCGGTGCCAGTTTCTTGCAATGTCCACACCATGGAGCGTAGAACTCGACTACCAACTTGCCATTTGATTTTACAACATCAGTAAAGTTAGTGGAGGTGAGAACAAGAACATGTTCATCCGCAGCTCTGGCAAAGCACGCCAGGACAGTCAACAGGGCCAACTTCAAGGCCACCATTCCTTTGAACACCATCTTACCTGCACATTGTGAATTGAGGATATAAACTAGGTGAGTTCATCAGAGTGCCATGTGGATCAATTCAACGTTGTTAGATGTTCAAGAAAGACATTGCTGTGATCTGGAGGAAGATAGAGCAAGTAGCTACAGTTCCATGATCGATTTGTCTAAATCAGAAGCTCTCCCGTCGCAATGACACTTCTCTTCGTTCAAGGAACTCTTCCAAATCAGTCTGAAAACCAGAATTTATAACACTGCAACATTACGCAATCTAGCATGACCCAACTGCACGCTGCGGAAATGAGAAATTGAACTCGAATGAGAATTCATTGGTGCACTGCCCAAATTTAGTGCGATCAGGTGACATGGTGCGTGAGTCCGTAACTTGTACTTCACTCACTTCAACAGACGCAATCTCTAACAGCGCAAAGAGCATGTTCGGAACCTAATCCCCATATCATACGGTGATAAAAATTCTTGTATATACTAAGGCAACAATTCTAGCCCGATATATTTGTTGCAGTTCCCGTTACGCAACAGGAAAGTCAGGCTTGCAATGGCAAGGCGCCAGTCGAGCGATGAGAAAACACCAATTTAGAATGACCCCACACCTTACAAGTTCGAAAAGATGGTGGTACTATCCCTATCCTCAAGTAACCAAATGAGGTGTGTGCACAGACGATTCCTTTTAGCTTGACTTGATAGAAAAGGTGAGCGTTCGTACAAGCGAGGCTAGTCATAGCTGTTGAGTGCTTGATCTATAAACTCCAGCTGTCACCATTCTCACAGTGAACAGTCGTATTAGCTCATGGCGGGTTACATAGTTGTGAGTGTCTGACCGGGGTATTCCCAAACCCGGGGTGTAAGGGGGGTACGGGTACAGACATGCATGCATCGCCCTCCGTCGAGAAGTTACATTCGAGCTTCAGGCATTCGAGCATCTAAGATTTGCCCAAACCGTCCATAGTACCAAACAGATTTATGTTTCTTTAAGTATCGAATGTCACCAACCTTGCCATGTCGTACAGCGCGCACTCGTTTGCGTTCCAGAATTTTGACCCAAGTTGTTCACAAGCACTTGTGAGCATCTGTCTGTATGATATCGTGCACTGTTTGCACTCTTTCGCACGTATTAGACTTACTACATCCTTGATACAACGATCAGATATCTCGTCTACCTTGTCAGTTGATAAAAAACAGACTACTGTTGAGCAGTGAATGCGTGCCTACGTGGTTAACATATTGAATTTAGAGTGTCATGCATTACTAATGTGTTGTTCCAAACGGTATACGGCGGGACGGGCGATCGAATCATCCCATCCCGAAGTGATCAGCAATCTTCCGATTTCTGCTTATGATTCAACAGCTTGCCGTGGTGCAACTTGGATGACTCCAACCATCCAGGTGATCACCGTGGAGTAAAAACTTCATACGGGAACGTGTGCATGTTTTTTGCACGAACATGAGCATAAAATGCGTGAAATTGCACCTCTTGTTTATTGCACCCGCTAAATATTTGAGATACACTTTGCCCAGATAGAATAGCTAGTAGCACCAAAACAGTGTTGATGCCCGAGACAATCATTTACAGCAGATCATGAGACACTAAAAAGCTGTCGTGCCAATCAGCTTGTCGTCATGTCTACCATATGATATTTCAATACCTCTCTGAAGTATTGTGCAGTTCGTCGCAGGTATCCGCATAACCACTGTTGTTTGATTGGCGCACAAAGTGCACGGTAATACCACTGTACTTTGCCGATGAAACAAGAACTCACCAACATGAGACACGAGTCGATGACGGATCGTACCGGAGCCAATATCAGATAAAGGCAATTTCTACGTGCTCAAGTTCACCGCAATGCATGATTAAAAGCTATAATGAAAATATGACTTGAATGATAAACTGACATCGTTTGGTTCACTCTGTATGGTTCACTCTGTATGCAACCTGTTTCAGCGTAATACGTATTTAGGTAGATAGCGCTGTGGGGTCCACCAGATGCAAGTGAAACCAGTTTACTGCAATGGATCCTGCACTCACACGCGCAATCCGTCGACATAGAACTTTCAGACTATAATCCTGTTTCCATGCGCAGTTTTGAGGTACGTAGTCACGTCTGTTCGGTATTGAGGAGGTTAGAAGCAATGTCCCCGAATACAAATGCTTACTTGAATAACATCAGCTCGAACAACAGAGCAAAGCCAAAGGCACAAAATTAAAAATATTAACTATTTCTCGTCATCAGTTGGGGATGGTGTTCTTTCTTGCTCGAGCATCCGAACCCCACGCCCACTTAAGCAACCGGATTTGGCTGCTGGGTCTGTATTTCTGTACGTAGATGCAAATTCCTTGATTTTTGCATTGCTCGCTTTCCAGCTCTCTGTCTAGCCTTGCTCTCCTTAATCACCCGCGCTTTGCCTTATTCAATCTCTACGTGGGGTGAGTATGCCACCGCAAGTCAGGGACTGCTCTTGCTGTCTCAGTTTGCACTTCTGTAGAAATCTAGTCCATTCAAATGCGTCAATGCTTCAGTATAGCACAACACCCCGTCAATGGGTCCTCCGAGTCCGCTCTTTACTCTACAACGGCCTGAAGTCTTCTACTACGTGATTCCGAAACATCTATTCATGAAGTTTATGCATTCGAGATGTGTTGGTTTCTCATCGTCCGTAACTTGAGCATATTGGTTGAAGAAAACAAACAAACGAGTATCAACCTTTCTTACAATCATATGGAGAGCGCTCCCCACCACATATACCCCTTATTTATATTGTTAGTAGGCAGGGTAAAGTTCAGAAGCCATTGTAACGTCATTTCTATGCGGTGATGTGTCCTATTAACACACCAGACGCTCGCACTTGCACAGAAGGTTGATTTACATAGGCCATAGCGCCAAACACAATCATTAGATACTACATTTTCATTTGGCAATTTATCGAAGCGAGCGCTGCTGCTGCGAATAGAAACGAGCCTCATGTATATTGAAATTTTGAGCTGCAATGGATATATTCAGAGGTAGCAGCAAGCGCAGTTGACCACACGCTCTAGAAATCACCACCCAATACATTATTCTGTTTTAAAGTATTAAGAGATGCACAACAGCTAGCTCGCCACACATGTATTTCCGCGCCGTCGTCTGACTAACCCCTCGATGTGACGGATGTTCTCAGATCCAGAAGCATTCAGAAGAGTTATGGCTGTTATCAGCAGAGAACCTGGACAAAGCTTATGCGAGCTGGGAACAATCTGTGTAGAAACCTCTCGACGTAGGGATCATCACGCAACATGGCGCTGCGCTCTCAACTAGACTAGCTGGTACTATGAGAATTTCACCTAGCTCCCTTGATCACCAGCCAGGAGCTCTGGCACTAGTTTCACTATCTACCACTCTCACGTTTTATCGTCACCACCCGTCGTTCCGCAAATGATCCTTCATGACGAACTGCGGATTGTGCAACCTCAATGAGAACTGCAAGCGGTCCGCGCTGTAGGGTCGATTATTTGAACAACGATTCGCTTCTGTGCATTAATATTCTCAAGGCCAAGCCTGCTGCTGTGAGGTGCAAGCGTCTGGCCCCAACGGCTCCTATTCTTTTCAGTCGCAAAAGCCATAGCACACATTCTTAGCAAAGCTGGGCAAGCCCTTGACAGACAGCTTATTTCATAATGAAATGGCTCACAATATGTAGCATGATTAGAGTAGGATTGGCACAGGTTTACACACCTATCTTTGCCTTCGTCCGGGTTGTGCTATGGTGCCGATGCCCAACGTGTTCTGTGGCTTCAAATCGCGCTGTTCATGACACACCATGACACGCTCCTGGTCCAGGGGAAGGCCTTCATGCCTTCAACATGTCCCTATCCCATTCGAGCAATTAGACTGAAATATCCATCACTCGTGATATCCAACACCCCAAAACCTGTTCTGATTGAATGAAGCACAGTGCGCCATACACTGTCCCATTTACTTTAGTTAACAGATCCTTCCATCACCAGCGAGTACCTCTGGCACTACTATCACTACTTCACTCAATCTGACATTGACTCCGGTGCAATACTCCAAGACTACAACTGTGCATTGAAAGTCTGAGCCACTCAGTACTAGTGTTCCGCCCAGTTGGCACACAGCTGAATGTCGAAACAGGATCTGATGCATTCATCTGTTGCTACACCTTGCATTTTCTGTAAACTTTACAAGACACACGTAAGTATACAAATAAGTATACAAATAAGTATACAAATAGTATAAGTATAAATAAGAATAAATATATATGATAGATGTGTACTCTTGCTGTCACCATTGTGGCAACCCATTTATATCAGTTTCATTTCACGTGTCCAACTGTCAGGTCTGCTAAAGCTGAAGGTGTACTGCTAGGTAAGATGCTCTGTGAATGTTCTCAATGCTTGGTGCTTGTTTACTCAGCTCATGTTGAAAAGTTACGGGTAAATGATGAGTGAATGCTTCAGGCCTCCTTACCACCTCCAAAAAAGTTGCAAGTCACTCTCCCTTCTCGTCTAGTTCTTTAACACGCATAAACTGCAGGTAGAACGTTCGAAGTGCGCCTCTTTGGCCAGTGCTGTTTGTAAGTTAGCTCCAGTGTTATCCAGCCGCCAGCTGTAGAAATGTGGCTTCTCACTTACCTGTATCTTCAGGAGTAATATCAGCCATTGGCCAAACATTGTATTATGAGTGCCCTGTAATACTCCTACAGAAGCTGTTCAATTCTACCCTTAAAACCCACACAAAAAGCCATGGATACAGTAATTCTTCTGGAGCGATATAATAGATGAGCACTGTTGGGATTTGTGTTCTAAAGCATTGTCACGCCTATGGTGAATCATCCGAAGGAAGAATATGTGGATGTTACACCTGTGTGCAGTAGGAACATCGCGTGTGAAAAGTGAATCAGATTGTGACGAGTTAGAGCGAATCAGAGTTTGTGCAAAGATTTGCTTTTGGTTGAATTTCAGGGTAAGTTGAGAGTACTGGCGATGAAAGCACAGCAACAGTCATATAAAGGCAGCTCTTCAGTGCGTAGACGTCACCATGTGAGTTGTGAATGGTCGAATGTTTGCACGATAAGAGCTTGGAGACCGTCTATTTGTTCTGTGTATTGCGTGTGTTGTGAGTCGCACTGGGAAGAATGAGGTTAAACATTGTGCAGGATGTTGTTCATACTGTATGCAAGATACTATGTTTGATAAGTGTGAAGTTCAAAGGAATTCTTCAACCACATCGAATGAAACAAACCTGATATTACTCAATCAACACAAGACAGGTCACATCTCATCCAGGAACAGTACAATTGCTCCGTCGATTCTTAAAATGCTTCCAGTTCTAGGATGCACTGATGCCTGTGGTTGATTAAAAGCGTTCTTAACCAAGGCTTTCAGTTAATCCCTGTCTCTGTAGAATCCTTTGGTAGGCTCGAGTGCATAAAGAGAACTAGCTATAGCACTAGCAAGAGGAAACTAGGAAAAATTTCGTTGTGGTCTCTCTATATACGCAAGAACCTCGGGAGCTACTCCCCAAGCAGGAGCTTGAATTCCCTATCTAGAAGATTAGCTACGAGAGTACACTCCTGTATATTTGTCAACATACCTCTAGTTCAAGCTCTATGAGATAGTTATAACCACTTCCTCCCCTATTTAGGTCTCTACCTGCTTACCTGTCGATGTAACAACAGCAATTAAAAGCGTTCTCGCAAGATCACCGCTAGTTCCCGAAATCCATAACGTCTCCACCCAGAAAGATAGGAACTCAAAGCCTTGGAAACTGCCGGTTGTATGTCCGTGAGTCTTCTGCTCGTCGTGGTGCTGGGCTGCGCTGCTTGCACATCAATAACTTAAAGATCGGAAGGTTGAACGTGACCTGTGCAGCGTGCGTGTATGGCCGTCAGACGCTCAGAGTCGAAAAGCATGCCCAGCACCAGTACGTCACAATGACAGTAGCTATAAACCGAAATGAAGAAGGACATTGAATGTCGATTTTCCGAGTGCGATCAAGGTACCAATGTACTAAATTATGCAATTCATGGGTGCTGCTGACACGCACAAGGTGATTTATTGTGTGTTAAATCTGCATCGTATAGTATTAACCCGATAGTAGCCCCTCGAGCTACTCTCGAGCTCTCAGCGTGACGTTGAATGGTCTCATTTCCACATGTATTGAAAGCTTGGCAGTCATAGTCTTCGTAATCCAGCAGTAAAGGACATTTAGAGCGGTTCGTAGGCAATCTACCTCAACGCCAAACATGTGGCAGATGATTCCCCGTAGGCGACACA
>JAULKQ010014564.1:0-11147 GCA_032356285.1 Smithsoniella earleae | reverse complement strand
CCTAGGAGCCAAACAGCCAAGTATATAGTTGTTGCTTTTTATTATGCGCGGGACAGGATTGTGCGGGGTGATATGTCCTTCACACATCCCTTAGCAGGGGAGACGTGTGCAGACGCCTCAACCAAACAGCTGCCAAGGACGAATTTCAGAACCATAGCAGCCTGGGGTACATTGTCCAGATAAGTGAAGTAAGAGATAACGATGTGGATCGATGTGTGGCGAAGTGCTGCACTGGGGGAGTGTCAAGAGAAGTCCAGCATTCTTGGATATATGCAAGATACATGTACTGTATATGAATCTGATGCATGACTACACATCACGGATTAAAGTACCACAAGCGTGGTCATTGCTGTTGGTATGAAACCTGGTGGTTACGATAGCTGCACTGAATGTTGCGTGACAACGTATGCTTGAAGTGCTGGTAATACTCAGTAATATCGGAACTGCCAATCCGTGTCGAAGTTGATTGTAAACTCAGCAGTCTGTCTGACTTTTGGCACAATGTCCTTACTGGATAGGATGTGATGTTGAGATGTCCATTGTGATGTCCATGTGGCTCCCACATGCAAGGAGATGAAGCAGTCCATGCCATAGCAGGAAACAAGCTATGTGCTGGTCTTGAAGACATGACATGTTGGTACACACTTTGAGACGCAACACTTCTCGCACAGGTTTAGCCTCAAGCAGACAACCTTGGTACTGTTACATGGCAATCATACCTAGCCAGCCCACACAAGCCTAGTGAGATATACACACTCCATCCACTCCGACATGCATCACTGTGTCAGTCACCCATCCATCAGCACCAACATAAGCGCAACAAGCTCAGCTCTGAGAAGAGGTGAGGTCAAACTCCGGACATTTAGGAATCTACACATCCCGGGCATCAACTTTACTGTGGCAGATCAAACTGCTGTGATCTCAGGCTCTGTAAGGAAAGGGGCCCTCCTGGCAAAAGCTTTGAGAGAGTCGAGCATTCGGGTATCCAAAGGGAATGCAGTCGATTTGAGGAAATCTGCTCAATTATACGTCAGGACAACTGGTTTATCCCCGCTAGAATGCCTGCCTCAGCCTGAGGAGTAACAGTAGTTGCGTCTCTAGAAAGTGCAGAAGATTCGCTCGTCGTTAATTCTCGCGACGTTATCGTCGTAATACACGATGCTAAGATTCAGCATTGAGAAGCTCGCACTTGAATCATGGTGGAAAATCATTCGCAACTCCAGAGCTTGTCGTTGGGGCAGTTCGAAGTTGCGTGCAACCGGTGTGCTGAAGCACTTGGCAAGAGGGCGTTGAAGCATCTCTTTCTCATGTAACTCAGGTGCATGTAGAACTTCATTCAGAGATGTAGATGTAGAGCCATGGATTATCCGACCAGCTAAGTGGCCAAACTAAGCGCTGGATCGTGGAAACAAATTTGAAAACTCAATCTTGTCTCCATCAGGGTCGGCGTTACCTGTCAAGGAAAAAGATAAAACAAGGTGTATATAATTATTCAGAGTTCGACAGTGATTTATGCTTACATGAACGGATGCATCATCGGCTACCCTTCTTCCACCTGTACCCAGATAGTCTACTCCGGGGCGGTGTATACACTACATCCTACACTCATATACGAACCACATGTTTGAAGTGCGAACCTTAATGAAGCTAATCCTCGAGAAATACGGTCTTTAGTCGTGCATGAGTTTCTTCATGCCCATTAAGCACGGCCACTCACGAATTCGAAATTCAAAACAAAAGCGCTGTTTAAGCGAACAGATTTGGGAGTACTCGATCGCTGAAAGGAGTACATTATTTCCCAGTGTCTTATGCTGTCTTCATCGGGAGCTGCATCGATTGGAGCTTGAGCACAGTGCTAGGACCCTGCCACTGCCAAGCACCATATCCACGGCACTTAACACCAGCCCTGCACATCCATCTTTGAATGCGAAATTTGGACGTAGAGTCCACTTATCTCCAGTGCTGTCATTGTCGCAGTGCTTTGACCATTATGATACAAATATGGCATGGATCAATCACCTTCTCACGGAGTACATTTGAAGCGAAATTAAATTTACGTTTGCATCTGTGGTGTGAGATACAGGTTGCTTAGGTGAGCTGTTCATGCGTACCAACAAAGCAGCAATGCGGAGCCTCGCGCGTACCCGCAGTTCACTTCAGACAGAACAGCAGCTTTCCCAGATCGTACAATCGGATACGGGGTCCTCAGAGTTTCAACAGGTAAGTAGTACAGTTTCACCTAACCTATTCATGTTCACGTCTGCTGTTCTCATGTCGCCTTTCCAGTGCAGACAAAGTAATACCTGCGGTAGGTCAATGTTGATGTCACAATCTGACCACAATGCTCGAACATGTCTTTAATGTGGCCCAAATCCTAGTTAGATACCATCCACACGTTCCTTCTGTGGACGAGTACTTTCACGTGTAAGCATGGCTAGCGGATCTAAAAGTGCGAACTGGGTCTTATTGCCCGAGAACAGTTGAAAACGCTACTCTTCCGCATGAACCGGGGTTATGAAACGATAAAAACGCTCCCTCTCATCCACCCCTTGGTCATAAAGCGCTGTGACGCGCTGCGGTGTTCCAGTTCCAGTTCTGATAGTTCAGGAATCTCGACCCTGATGAAGCGTCATGCGCAGCTCACAAACCAACATGATCCCCCTCAGCTCGGGCGTTGTGACCATGCACGAATTCGTGAGAGACTTGTGGAGCTTCGTTACACAAGCATATTTACAGCTCCGATGGATGCATTCCTCTACACAACAAGTTTAGGATGCCGCTGAGTAGTGCGGCACCTCTCCGTGAAATGCACTGCCGCGTATCTAACGTCGTGTTTCGATCCTGTCCACACACTCCCTCGCAGTAAAAAGGAAGCCAAGCACTAGACAATTTCCACAGTTTCAGATAGCCCAGTGCTACCAATCTCTGCTTCCCTTGTTCTAGTTGTGACGGCCTGAGTTTGCAGCTGAGCACTCGTAACTACCCGGCTGTGCCAGGCAATCAGCCTGGAGCATGAGAAGAAACAAGTAGCGATGACGGTTTCCTTTGGGCGGTTGTTCTCACCATCGTGTGCCCTCTGAAGCACTATCTCGTGCGCTAACCCGTTTGTCCCAATCTGCGTTAGTTAGCCGCGGCACTGCAATATTGTCAAGGTCAGCCTTTCCGACGGTAAACAATTTTAAACTACAGCAAAAAAGCTGAGTAGTGCTATTGTAACTTCGTCCGAATTGCCCTGTTTCTTTCCCTCCACTCAGCGCGCTGGGCTAAGCAGGCATCGCAATTGGTAATGCAATCGACGGATGCATACTTGCAACCGCCACCTGCTCAGCACTGCTACCAAGTCACAGCATATATCTAGGCGAAACCTCGCTGTAATGAGAACTGCGTGACTGAATTACGTTGTAGGAAAGCTTTTCAGGTCCTCCAGTTGCTGCAGGTAGCCGACTGAAACAAATGCGGTCTCCGAGGACGAAGGAAAGGGCGCGGCGATCGCAGGACGTCTCTCCGCCTTCCGACTCTGTCGACACGCCTCCAAATCGACGTCGGTCTTCCTTCAGTGAGCCTGGATCGTCGACCGCTGCGCGTGGAGCAAGCAGGAGTGCGCGGGCGGGGGCGCACGGTGAACATGTCAGCGCTCGCACCAGCGCAGATGTCTCCGCACACTCGACACAGGAAGCAACCAAGACGTGCAATCTATGCTGGAAGACTTTTCCTCGATCAGAGTTCAAGGTTATGAGCTGTGGTCGAACCGTCTCGTACTGTCCACCATGCACGTCGTACGTCAACCGCGCTCGCACACGCCAAGTGAGCCTGGATACGCTCCGAGTGTCGCTGAGAGACGGTACCATCGAACAGCTGTTCCGCAAAGCTCCTGACGTTCCACCGAACTGCAAGCGCTGCCGACTATGCTACGGTGTGAAGCCTACCGACGATTTCCGCCCTCTCCCTCGTGGAGGTCACGAAACTTACTGCAAAGACTGCATTCCCCACGTCCGCCGCGGCAACAAACGGGGGCTCGATATTGATGCCATTCGTCAAGCATACCAGGTACGGTTTCCTAGGTTCGTTTCCGCTTGTAAGTATGGTTGTGCAAGTTTACCTTTCACGGAATTGCACCCAGGAGTGCATTTAGAGCCCACTGTTCCACCACATAAGTACATCAAAAGGGCTTCTGAAAGGGCTTCCCAACTTTCCTTACCATACTTACTGCGCGTGACTACTCTTTCGTGCTCCTTTCCAATCGTTGTAACATTCTTCTCTGCACGCGTATATACACATGCGATGCCACGTGTGCAGTGTGAAGCCCCCCACCGTTCGCCCTGTTGTATGTTTCTATTGTTCCAACTCCCAAGAACTTTGGCTCAATGCAACAATGAGGTGGGTAAGCACGTAAAAAGCGTGTACACCCGAGCAAATCACACTCAACATCGCGCTTGCCGTTCAATGCAGTACCGACAAGTTGGGTAAACGAGAAATCAATCTTGCTGTCCGGATTGATACCGTTACTGTCAGGATGGTGATGGGGTAGGGACGTCACATTACAGATTGTTTTAGTAAGTACCACTGTTGTACCACTGTTGTACCACGTATCAATTTACAAATGCAATTCAAGCGAATGCCAGCATTATACCAGATTAAAGACAATTGACCCACGTTATCGATGTAAGAGACCTCAACAGCAATTAGCCAGGTTATAATTTGCTAGGTTACACGGATGATTTCTTCTATGATCCGTTACGTGGGACTTGAGTTGCCTGGGACTTGAGAAAATGTGGAGCTTTACACTGGTTCCTCCTGTATGTACATGTATAAATCCACTGACGTAGGCACTCCATCACCCTGATGCTGGCTCCTCAGTACCACGTCCTTGTCATCTCAAGATCGCCAATACTTGTAGAGTTTTTTAATTCGTTCAGTTACCTTTCGCTGATGTGACAAGTTCAAGCTGTTATGTGACTGTCACCTTACACTCTTGCGGTAGTTAATATGGCACTGGGCAAGTGTCTGCAATGATTTGTTGTGTCCGTCCGACGATGGATTCCTTTCCGAAGAATATCGCACCAAATTCCGCAATACAGGGGCTACGTCCTCACCCTAACAAAACAACGTTAAGATATCCGGACAAATTCCAGCCATACTGTACTTTTGGGATGGCTGAAAGGTTCGGCCTAATCTCTGAGTTATGTGGAGCGAACATGGCCAATTTATACTGGAAACCATACTACCATGAAAAAACTTGTTTGAGGGATTTACCGGAACAGGTGATGCAATATCGCTCTGCACCCGTTAATTTTTGTAGGAACATGCTCGCAAACTTGGGTTTGTGCAAAGTAGCGGGCACTATCAAACAATGTTGACACCACTGGGAAAACCGTTAAGAAAATCTTCTTCCTTGAAAGGCATGTTTTGTTCTCCTTGCATCGCTTGCTTCCCTTTTACCATCGTGACGTCTTTTTGTCTGCGTGTTCAAGTCATGTGCAAATTGCCGATTCCTGCTACTTTATGGCATATTCATGATTAGGCAGCACGAATTTCGGCATCATTACATTCGTATATTGACCGGGTTGATTACCATCTGGGAAGTCCTTCACAGTGACGCGGGGAAGCGTGTCATCAGGGTTCAATTACCTCTGACATCCGGACTATCGGAGCTCCGGAGGTGGATGTGGGTGGATAAGGTTCACTCGGAGTATTTTCAACCCTAATCCAACGAATAACAATGAATATTTCACTGTTGATACGTGGTTCTTCAGAAACAAGGTCACAGAACGTTGCTTCGATACCCCGTTCACGACGGTTTCAGTTTGCACAAAAATCGCAACGAATTGCGTTCAACCATCACGCAACTTGTCAAATATACAACCTTGGTTTGAATTCATTCTTCGTCTCGGCTTCGAGTCAGTGGTTACCCTGGATCTGACATTTGGGCAGTCCACTCCCCAGCTGCATGGCTTGTCTTAGACCGCGCACTTCCCGTGGTTGAGAGCACAGGCAACTGCTTAGTTATGGTTGAACTTCACGCGATTTCAACTAAAGGAATTTCTGCAGTACAGGAAAACCTTACCATTACCTGGGAAGTTCATGGCTTCATGGCTTGGTGACAACTTTGTCGGCTTGTTCCGTACGGCACTGCAGTAGTGCACTTCTATTCACTAATGAGTTAGAATTCGGACCATGTTTTCACTGTTTCACGCCGCAAATGGACGTGACAAGGTATTGTACGAGCTGAAAATTCACGTACATTAGTTACCTGGTACACCAAGTGGCCGTTTCGTAATCTGAACATAAACATCTGCACCTACTTTTTCGCAAAGCACGGTTGGATTCCCTTGACATTACTTGGCAGACGTGTGTATTGTTCAGCATGATGCTACGGTTAGCCACAAGAAAACTACAGCTTCGCTAACGGATTGACTCAAAGCGACCAAGCAGTCGAGTTTATTCCTCGAAAGGAGACCATGTTGAAAATTCCACATGCGGATGTAGATGCTTCTTCTACCAGATACTATTCCACCTTTCAATGGTTAGGCCAACAAAATAAATATGCGCGAACAATCGAGCTGCGTCCAGCTCTAATCGAGCGAGAGTTTTGTTACTTGCTACTGTTTTGCTATAATGAGGGAAGGAAGGGGTGGAATTAAATTCTTTGAGTTTTAAGTCTCATCTTCTGGTCAGAAATGAAAAACAAGCAAACATGTAAGGGCCAGAGTGTTCGAGTACGATCGAACACGTTGTACAATTATCATGTGGCAATGCTTGATGTCAAATTGAACACAGTCAAGAATCAGATACTCGACATGCAAGCCAACGCGGGTCCACATTTAAAAGACACAAAAACCACTTGTATCTGCGATATATGGATGAAGTAATTTAAAACTAGGGTGTGCACCTGCAGTTTCCTTCGATAGTCCTGAACATTCTCTGCTGCCGCGATCAGTTAGACACCACGCCCTTACGCAAGCTGGGATACCTTGAGCCTCGCCTTCACAGATTTGCTTACATTTGTGTATTGCTCAATTGACTTTGATGTGAAAGCACTCATGGCCGTCAACGTACCCCCACTGGATCCAGGTTAGACGGCACGACAGGTCGCAGCGCTGAACTCCGAGTGCGACGTAGAGTTTGTGATCTTAGAGATGGGCGCCAACTGATCACTGAAGCGTGATAATTGAGGCCAAAATACAGGTCGAGCGACGCACTCGTGCACAGTAGTGAGCCGCATCGCAGTTTCACGCACGCAATATGGCTTCTCTGGTGGCATACGATCGCGAGATAACAATTTTGAAATAACTGAATGCACACCACACTATGCCCGTATCGATGTAACAACGGCTACATCACTCGATACATGCACCAGCAGAGCGTTGATGGTTGCCACAGAGTCTTCTCATGCCTTGACATGACCGCTGTTGCTGATGCACTCTCCAAATTAAATTGTTACGTTTGATACGACGTAATTTCATCGTTGCACATCACCGGCAGAGATTTCTCTGCCACGAAGTATCATAAAGCGGTAATGTGGGGCAGCCAAAATGTTGCGACGCCTCGTTCAGGGTTTGTCCGTAACGTGATAAGCGCGAGAACATCACAAGTACAGGTAAAACAGAGGAAGACAACGATATTAGGTACAATATAAGACAGAGCATGCGGGCTAAACTGTATTCAATTTTCCGTCATCATGGGATTTGTAGAATATTAAATTTCATCCTCAACGTTCGGAATGACACTAATATAAAGACTCACTTGCTCACAAGAAATTTCAGCTGTCACATGGATGCTCATTTAACAGGTTACTACAATCGTAGAGTGAAGTAGGCAAAGTGTTGCTCGATCCACGTAGTGTAATGATGATGCACATGTAGGATTTGCGTTTTGTGGGCTATGTAGTTCTTATATTTATGTGTACAGCTTCGTCATCGATTCAATCCGCTGTAAGATGTTCACCTGTTGTGGTTTGCACAGCGATGGTCAAGAGGTTATCTCCTAGCGAAGGTTGAACAGTTCCATGGCATTGCTAGCTCGCGGCCGTAAGCACTAACAGGAAACTCACCTTGTAATTATAAATATGTCGATTGCATTGTCTGGAATGATTATGGACCTGATGACGCGTTTCATTACCACCGACATCACACTCGCAACGTACTTGAGTTCGCAAAGAACTTGCTTGCTCACTTGTGATGCTGACCACCTGACATCACAACATCGCATGCGAAAATTTAACGGAATCAACACATGGTATACTTAGCTCAAGTCACAGGGGTATGTTCGGCACTGGGAAGGCCCACTTGTTCCCGAGACCGAATTTTCGGTTTTCATTACTTCGTAACGATCCTGTAGGCAATGGAATAAAGTTTGTTCTTATTTCCAGATTTGCCCGAGGATTTGACGTCAAAGCAACTTCTTGAGCGTGAGAAGCATGCGCTGGGGTACTTGGAAAACGATGAATTTCTCCTAGTCAATTAGTATGTGTATCGTAACTTCCCTGTGTTAGCGTAGCTGACCTCTGTTAACGTCTCACAATTTCCTCACCACATCCGGGATTAATTGTATGATTCAGCTTATATACAAAGACAAGTATTGACCTTCGAGTTCAATGTCAATATTAAAGCTCTATTGTATTGTTCCCAAGCAAGCGCTACGTCACGTTTGTGGAGTTAATAGTGCCAAAAAAAAGTACTTAGGTCATACAACTTTACATGTTCGTGCTGTCCAGGAAAGACGCACCAACAGCATACTTTTCGTAAGCATGCGATTTACAGGTTGTAGCCCTGGATTAGCTTCTTTCCCAGTAGGAATTCGAACTAGGTGGCAGTTGAATTTGGCATTCTTGGCCATAGGCAGCAACCTTACTTATGTTTCAGCATAATGAGGGCTAAAACAGGGTTGGAATATGTATCCATTTCTTGTGATTTTGGATTGGCACAAACCTATACATTAACTGAGCTCATATAGCATGAGCGATAAGTACCAAGACATTTGATACACTGACCAGTACACAGGAGCTCTATTTTGGGTCGATTGCAAGAAGTATAGCTTGTGGCATCCTTCAAGGAACGCATGTCCCCTCTTGTGGTTGACCAGGAGAAATTTAACAGATGTGTCAACTGCCTGTGCTCTGATAGGATGTCAGCAACTGCTTTGATTGCATTTGCACTTATAGTGTGTGGGAAGGGATGCAATTACAAATTCCCTAATCAAGATCATGAGCAAGGGTACATCATCTAGCAAGCAGTACTTCCAGATTTTTACTTTTATCTGTACTGAGTTTTTCAACCTAGTAACAGCAGTAAAAGCCATGTCATTGAAAATTCCCCATCACAAATGAATCCTGAATAGGCAGACGGTTTCTTACATTGTACTCGATGATGTCTCAGAACTTTCCTCATTCACCAAGACTTTCAAGGTGTCAACTTCTGTGCAGCATTCAATAAACATGCTGACTTCCCACTGAAATTGTGCATCAAAGGCTGAAAATTACTCGTTTATGTTCCACCTTTATAGGATGCACATTAATCTGTGTATACTTCACTCTACCACTGCCTATATGTTGAGCGCGTAAATGCCCTTCGTGTCCTTGTAGCCTTGTGATGTTTGAAAGGGCATGATGTGTACGGCACACATCTGAATCTATCTACAAAAGAAATTCACAATAGATGTAAAATATTCAAGGAGTAGTACTTTTGGATGCAGTAGTGCTCATAGCGAGCTCGGGTCGGAACTATGTTAACTCTGAGCGACTGCCGAAAGCAGAACACGCTCCTAGTTGCAGACGTGATGTCTCTCCGGATTAACGTCGATTAGAAACCTCATTACGGGTCTGAACGTTATACACAGTGTCTTTTTCTTTCACCGGAGCTCTTGGAAAACTTTCTGGTTCTGTTTGCAGGATGGAACTTTGGACTCAATTCTCAATCCAGACCAGGGCAGAGTTGTAGGCCCTTGCCAGCCAGGTTATAAACGATGCAATTTGTGTGAAAAAGAAGTTGCTATCGAACAATTTTCAAGCAGACAGAAGGGATTGAGCTCATACTGTAATGACTGCGAATCGTATGTTCGGCGTGGACACAACCACGGCCTCAGCATGCAAGACATGCGCACCACTTACAAGAATGGGTCAATCGATTCGGTGCGCTCCTGATTTTCGCCGTAAGCCTGAAAAGTCGAAATGGTTTCAAGGATCTGTAACTTTCTTTCGGCTTTCACACACTGTAAGACTACTAGCTTGTCGCTATGTTGTCAGAGTGTATTTTCAGCGCATGCTTAGCTGTGCAAGCAGACGTTTTAGACTCGCACTTAATGATATCATACGTTATCGCTTCGGCTATGCGTGTATGTTCGATTGGTTGTATTTCGGTTCACTGTGCTGTCGAATGTCTACAAATGAAACCACATTCCAAATCCGTTTGCAAAAGAAGAAGGGGAAATTCTTCATGCAGTTACTTCCTCCAATGACATCTGCTCCGCGCTCCTTGAAACGAACGGAACCTGTTCCTGCGGGTCACAAAGTCTGCAACCTTTGTGAAAAGACACTCCCACAGACAGAATTCAAAATTAAGTTCGATGGCAGTCACTACTCTTACTGCCAGATTTGCGATAAGCTCGTTGGTCGGGGTCGTCGTCGTGGGTTGTCCATAGAGACAATGCGCAATTCCTTCAGCGAGGGGACTCTTGAAAATCTCCTGAACGCACAGCCCGTGGCACAAGTCAAGACTCGAAGAGAAGGGCAAACGAAATGTTGCAATTTATGCAGCAATACCCTTCCCACCGAGAATTTCCGACTTCTCAAGAATGGGCGTTGCAGCGCTTACTGTGTTGATTGCGACAAACTCGTTGGCAGGGCCCGGAGACGAGGCCTTGGCATGAGTGAAGTACGAGCTTCTTATTTAAATAACACTCTTTTTGCCAAACTGGGGATAGCAGATGCACAAGCATCAGACGTAGGAGCTGGAACCAGCTCAACAGCTGCTGCAGCCCACTCCTCGCGGCATCCTCCTTCGGCTACACTTGATCTGAGCACAGATGACGACGATGAAGATTTTGGGGATGAGCACCGCTAATGTTTTGGGGAGGGTGTACCAGCAGTCGCTGTGACAGCTGCGTTTGTTACATTTTGCCATACTGATGGTGAAGGAGATATGCCAAGCGTC
>JAULKQ010014553.1:0-11154 GCA_032356285.1 Smithsoniella earleae | reverse complement strand
GAACTGTAGCACGAACTGTAGCACGAACTGTAATCATTCCATTCTCCCAGTGAAGGCCATTTGTTCAAGCAGTATATGCTGTATCTTAGTGAACAAACATGCGTTCTACAGCCCGAGCGTGACCACCCTTCCGCTGGTGATGCAACCGGCCCGATAGAGAGAATACTTGCCTACGCTCCAGCCCGGAACCTGGAAGGCCCTCCCACTGCAGTGGTCCAAGCCAGCAATACAAAGTTAGGTTCAGCGGGTCAGATAATGTATATGACTGTTGGCTATCTGAGAAGGAACTCTATTCACTGCATCCTGCAATAACTCCCACGCTCCTGGCTGAGTGAAAGGCCATGAAACAGTGACGCTGGTTCCCTCAGTTCAACACGGTGCTCTTATCGCAAGGGGGAGTGGATGAAATGTTTGCTGCTCAAAAGGTTCAAGTAGCTTCAGTCAAGCTAAGTGACTAAATCAGGAGAAAGTGTATCTCCGAACCTAGAGTGCTTTGGATTGTGCTGTGGCCCTGCCAGTACTCAGAGCTAGCATAGAAGGGGCCTAACTCGCTCAGAGAAACAACACGTATATACTTGCTCGAATGAGTAATACGTGGGGTGATCCCTCTATGTGCATAATCTGCATTGCGCCCCTCCTGATTCGTATTCTTCAGTATCTTGTTACCGTAACTGTACTGCACAACTACGTCATCGACAAAGGCCAACGCATTGTATCATTGATTCCAGTGAAAAACAGCGCATGTTCTCTACATTTACGAGCTTCCTGGAAACAAACACATCATACTCTCTCGATTATCAGGATTTTCGACCATCGCACGTGGCCTTAACCCAGTCCCATTTAATGGCTCTTCGCCCCAGCTCCTGCGTAAGAAGGGTCAATTTCGGTCGATAAACCGCTCGAAGGTATCCCTTGTCCTGTCCCCAATTCTATTCAAAGTGTTGCATAAACGCGTCAACATTTCAATTGTCCTGTCGCACTCTCCAGTGAATTGCATGGGGGCAAAGTAAAGAACCTTATATTTCCGTCTTGACACACATCTAGAGTGACAGACTATGTTTACAAGCCAGCGTTCCAAATATTTCATAATTTATCCCACGTCCAGGAGGCATGTCGTACCCTCCAAAAGTCGCGTATTTTCGTGCAGCACGAACCCTCGCCAACACTCGCTGCGTATGCCCCTTCCCAGGCCGAGCTTTGCCGAAGGTGCGGATATTATGAGGTCAAAAGTTATGGATTTCCGGGCTCACATGTACAGCCATCTATGACGGCTGAGGCGCTCGTGACTACCTCCTTTGCGCCCATTATCATCTCATCACTAGCTCGCCCTCTCTACTTCTCAAGTGAAGGACCTGCGACGTAAGTGTGTACATTGCGGCCGTCGCAGGTTCATCGCCCTGCACCGAGGCCCAACAAGTACCAGTTATCGCAAATCGTACCACACAGAATCGCTTGTTGACACTCTGATCCTTATCGACTTACAGGATCATCCGAGGATGTTCAAACATGACACCGGGAGCTTGCAGTGCGGGCCCCGGACCGGGGGCAGCCCATGAGCAAATGGAAGGCAGAGTTTCTGAAAATATCAGCTCCTCGCCTCAAATCACCTTTTCACTGTAAACAGCAACACAAAACCTCAAGGTGAGCTGCATGTACTCACACGCGGACGCAAAATGACACTCAACACAGGAGTTTCGCTGCATGTCGAGTCTGTCATGCCCTAAGCGCCAGCTCGGTCGTGCACGATAGTAGTGATACAGCCGGGCTATACCAAGGCCTCCAGTCCTTGTCCATTGAATCGTCAAGTTTCAAATCTTCCTCCCGAAGTAACCACACGTGTTCCAAAAGGCCAACGTTTTTTGTTTTCAGCGTCACACAAATAAGCGTATTATCTGCAATCTTTTCTGCGACCGTACACGCCGACATGTAGACACCTGTGCAAGTGACCGCCATGCACCAATGGAGCGTCAATTTAAACCAATGGGCACTCAACCTTTGCCCCGCGCCGAAGTAGGTGTATGCGTGCTGAGTGAAAGACATTTACCACCACGTGACAAGCTCCGTGTGCTTTCTACCTCAGAAGGTGGACTGCGTGCGTGCTCGATACATTTTTGAGAGCGTGCGTTATCTGTCTCCATCGCCGCGTATCCACCGTTACCCTCGCATGTAAACTCCATCACTTGTATGCTACTAGCATAGTTAGGTTGAGTCAGGATGGTTCGGAAGGTATCCGTGTGCTTCTTTCTCTTTGCCGCTGCCCTGACGGCCTTCCATACTCTTCCTTCCTCCAGCGCCCAAGGTACATCATCCATTACACTGGTTATATCTTGAATATTTTGATCCAGTTCGTGTAGAGGCAGCTTCTTCACAATTACGCATGCAGTTATGAACAAACCCTTATCAGGATATTGTTTGTCACAACGATGATAACGCGCGACCTGAAGAAACTGAAGAACGCGTGTCTGATAGTTCTAAGTTCCTGTTGCTTCTCTACACCACAGTCATTCCTCTGGTGGTGTTGGACCTTCCAGAGGGGCTACACCGGTACTTGGAATGCATAACTGCGCTGGTTTTCCTTATGATAAAAAGCGTTTAACTGTTATTCGCGAACCCTGTGACAAAGGATGTTGAAAATTGATCTCAGATTTGATATCCGGAAAACGGCATTGTTGAAAGACACGTGCGTGTAACGCATGCTACGAGCTGCCAGAGAGCTTCCTCGGAGAATCGAACCGGTGATTTGATGCCAAATTTGCCTGCTTGTGTGCAGTGCTTTGCAAAGTGGCCGATGCTTCTTGCGTTGTAGACAAAGCTAGCTGCAGTGGCTGTGGAGAAGCTTCAGGTGACGTTCAAGCTTACTCCGACAACTGCAAGGCGTATCCTATATCTGCGTGCAATGGCGCGTCTGCGCAGCAAGCTGTTGCTCCACCAAAACCAGCTCCTGCCCCGACGCCACGCCTGCCTCTCCCCTCGCCCATGGCACCGAGGTATCTACGCACTGTGCCTACGAAGGACAAGGTTCCCGTTGTACCGTCGGCCGCCGCACCGAGGATAACTCGAACTGGGCCTGCGAGGGGTGATTCTCTCGTAGAAACGCTCAAATCGCTGCTCGAAAGTACATCCAAAGAATCCTCGAAGAAGTCTAGGAAAGCACGCAGGAAAAAGTCCAACAAGAAGTCAAAGAGGAGATCAAAGAGGTCTAAAAAGCCGAAGAGGTCTACAAAGCCGAAGAGGTCTAAAAAGTCGAAAAGGTCTAAAAAGTCGAAGAAAACATCAAGGAAACGCCGCTTTAAGCCTCGCCGTAGTGGACGCTCGCTAGCGTGAACAAAAACGGGGGTGTCAGGCTTCTTCGTCCTCTGCTGAATCTTTTTTTTGTGTTGTAAGGAGCACTTAGTCTGGCATCGCTGGTTTGACATCAGCTATGTTGTACAGCGGTGTAATTGTAACTTTGTGAGTTTCATTTGTACATAAGCTGTCCTGTGTGGCGAGCTGCCTTTGGCCACAATATTGAGGGCTGAGACATCAGATTCTTGATTCGCTTGTTTGTTGCTCTCACAACTCTCTCATGTGCCAACTTTCAATGCGTATCATCAAACATGGATTCACCACACTATAGACAATGTCTGTATCAGCTGGGAATCCACTGCGTTCCAAGTTCCCAGGCCACGACAAGATATGTGTATGTCTGAAAAGCGCCAAACCCTTTCAGATCTAATTGTCTGAAATCTTTCGTTTGTTGTTTGTGTAGTATACTCTTGAGTGACCTCGCACGCACTCTCAACAACCAGTGTGTCTGCAAGCGCAGCTTGCAGTGCGAGCCCTGGGCCGGGGGCGACTTAAGCCCTTGGGGCAGTTTTGCACCAAAAATGCGCATGGACTGTTGATACGAACTTCAAATTCCCAATACTTACCGTCCCTTTTCTGTTTGTGTTGCTCTACTTGCCATTTCACACTAGAATCCGCTAAGCACAAACTGCTCGATGAAGCTGCGCGTTGCTTATATTCTCTGCACAAGACTTGAGCCTTGGATACTCGCGTACATGCCCACTTTATTTGAGGACATTTACTGTCTGTAGGTTTTGACGTCTTCTTCGTAGAGAAGAGACAGTCCTTGCCTAAAACTCCTGCACGATTCATCCGAAATACATGCGCACGTCACGCGCACAGCTCAATCATATCTCACTCTTGATCCATTCACATCAGTTGACTTCCACTTCGCACAAGCGTCCGCTAAGCGCAAACTACCTTCAGTTTTGAACTGCGCATTGATCGCGTTCGCACGTGCTCGCTCAACCCTACCCCTTCCGACTTTGGATTGATCATGTTCCATGACTACATTCCAATTTTCAACTTCACGAAACAACTTGGGATTATGTAATCCCGAGCAACAGAGTGGACACGGAATTTATCCACTCAGAAGTCAGTGAGAGAAGTTGACGATTTGGGATTTATCGTATCGGGGGGCAAGTATTGTAGATACAGATATACTGCAACAGTGAACACCCTATGTGACCCGGTTACACAGCAGACTACAAAAATGGAAAGAAGGGAACTTTCTCTACATCATGTCACTAATTTACCGTCCCGCAGACCCACGAGCGATGATCAATAGGGAAATGGTGCCTTGATGGGGGGATTCCGCTTGCATATGAGATTCACGACAATATAGGCGGGCCCCTGTCACAACGCATACTTCGTCGGGCCAGCGCTCGCAGACCCTGTGACGGCTGCAAAATGTGCTCATCTATTCATCATTATACAGTTCTTCAAGAAGGTACTGGTATCGTCTTTCACGTTCTAACGTTGAGCGCAACAGATATGCCGACTCGTCGACGAAAGCTACGCGGTGGTGACGTGTCGAATCTTATCACACAGAACGTTGGAAAAATGGTAAGATTTTCAAAGTTCGCTTCTTGTGCCCCGTAGTTAAGCTAAGTGTAAGTGTGGGGAGGGTCTCACTCCCACTTACTTTCTTGAGATACTAAGGCGGTAAAAAAAGCCACATTAGCCCCGGCCCGGGGCAATCATTACCAAACCGCTCAGTAATTTATGCACATGGCCAAGTTTATTCAAGGGTGTGCCTCCAAGACTCTCGTCATGCTTGTGTAAGCAAGAGAATAACAGCATCTACCAACTTGCATAAAGTACCAGTTGATGCAAGACACACAGTTTTCTCCGTCTCGGGAATCGCGTTGTACTTAGCACAGAAACATACTGGCTGCTTCCTTACACACCAATACGCACTCATTCCTACTAAGTTACTACTTTTTTTTCACCCCTTCTGAAAAAGCCTGAGAATTGATATCTTAGGATGCCAAAAAACTGTGAGGTTTACTTGACTTCTACAGAGTATTCACTTAAGATGGATCACCTTCTTAAGTGGACAGGTGCGCATATCACAAGCACTACTTCAAGATTATTCGCACAATTTTATTGAGACCTTCACAAAGTACATGATCTGAAGCACAGGTAGCAATCATGGTGAGAGATGTATGCCTGCTCATTCAAAATGGTCCCACAAGCATCTACAAACTCTTGAACCGAGGCCCTCGAGCTCTCTGAGACATCTCTACCCAGTAGCTGTAGAATTTGCATCCAGAAGATTTTCAAGCTGTTTTTACCACCATCTGTTATCCGAGCCTCCTCCCACGGAAGTGGTACATCCTGATTCAAAAATCGTTCATAAATCTGCAAGCAGTATTGTCTGGAAGAGGTCTCTGTTATGGACTGGAGTGAACCAAACACGGGGTTTCGCTCCAACTATATGTTCGTACTTACTCCCATTGTGCCCATGATGGTAGTTGGCCTGTTTAAGCTGGACCGCAGCTGATGTGGGGTTTTCTACCCACTGAGTAATCTTACTTAAGCAAGACTTGAGCATTCTCGCCCAACCTAACTTACAATGAGCTTGTGTGAACGTCACAGAAACAAAACCACGATGGCTTTTTAAAAACTATGGAAATCTCGTTATGATTGAAATTGGCATTTCCCGATGCTGTGGAGATCAGATTGGAGGTTTCAATATGGCCTGAATGTATAACTGCTGTCATGCACGACCAGTGTGCCAGCAGGTGCAGCTTGCAGTGCGAGCCCTGAGCCAGGGGTAACTGAAGCTGTTACGCGAGCTGTCCACCAATGATGTGCACAGACTTTCTGCGAATTTCAAGATCACGAAGTTTGGTTTGCCTTGCTGTTTCTGTCCTTTCCATTTTACACTAGTTTCTGCGAAGCATAAACTGCTTTCAGACTGAAGCTGGTCGTTGCTCGTGTATGCACATAGTATCTCAAACTTCCCCCCTCCCAGTTATGGCTGATCATGTCTCATGACTGCGTTCCCCTATCAAGCTTCAAGACTTCTCTTTCAATGCCTCAGTCTACGCAATAGCAACAACGTATCATGTTCGATGCGCACGAACAGCGCTTCCATACGGTTGGTCATGTGAGTCTCTGTTGCAAAAGCCCCGAGCCCTTTCGGATTCAACTGTCTGAGATCTCACGCTGTCGGGTATAAAGTATATTCTTGAGTGACCTCACACACACTCTCAACAGGCTCAGATGAACTTCGACCGAATATGCCACTCGTACTTGGATATAAATTGCAAGAGGATGCAGTATCAGTCTGATATCAACGGTGCTGCGAAATAAAGAAAATGGGTTCTGAAATGTTGGGAAAGGAAATGCATGAGCAAAGGAGCAAAGGTGCAGTGTCTGTACGTTGAGTGCATGAATGTGAAGATAATGATTCGAAATATAAGCAGACTCGTGTGTATCTCAGCCTCCTCAAATGTGCAAGGTGAACAAAGCCTTTGCGAGCACTGGATATTGAAGCGCATCCTCCAAGTATCAGGACAGGATATTGCACATCTAAAGCACTTTCCAGTTGACAATATGCTGTCACGATCGACAGAGTGTATACAGAATTGAACCACGAGCTCAGTGAGCGAAGCTGCCGAGTCGGGTCTTATCTTACCGTGGGACAAGTACGGTAGAGACATGATGCGGATGGGATCAATGCAGCAGGCCACATGTAGAGAAATCATGTCAATCAACCTTTGACTACAATTTGTGGATAGTTCTGGTCAGCTAGTCCCAGTAACTTCTTTCCTGAGTGTTGCAGATAAGGAAGGATACGTATGGAAGGGAATCAAAATCTGTGGACAAGAATGCACTTGTCGGGTCGCATCATTTTCCAAACCAGCATGCTAGCAAATGTACCTTGCAGTTCAGGCCAGGAGTAACTTCCCTTTCATGCCATATCTACATACACGATGCATGAGCTGACTCTATGCATTGAAGCCCGAAATTGGCACTGTCCAGCTGACACCTATGGACGAAGATGGTGCAGTAGGACATGCGCTCGGTGTGAAGTGTTGGGTAACAATGTACATGTCCTGTTGTCTTTTCTCCTGGTTTTTGCACAGATACAGCAGTTTGGTATCAAGTCTTACTGATTACTTGGCATACAGAAGTTCATGGTAAGTATGAGGCAGCTTGGCTGGGATGCTGCTCTGGTGAATACCCTAGGTAGTGATGAAGACGTGGGACAATCGTGTCCGTAAAAGCTGACATATTTGTGGCTTGGACACAAGTTCAGAACTTAAGGAGTAGTGGTTAGGTGCTTAAAATCTATAGCTTTCTAGAGCGAACAGAGTCAGAGCCTGGGTTTCTTGCCACACCTTACAGTTTTTATGTGGACAAAAACAAACAATTTTAGAGAAAATGATTGTTTGGAAGAGTACAGTTGACAGTCTAAGGAAATACTGCCGTCTGTACTGCAATGATCAAACCAACGAGGAATGTACACATTTGACACATGACTTTGATGTGGCGCTTACTACCTTTGTCACAGCTCTCAATATTCCCTTCAAATACCAATAGTTTTCACATTGGTTTGCAACTTTGCTTCGTAAAATGCAAGTGAAGGAAAGGATTCTCTTTTTGATGATTCCACATCTTGCAGGAAGGAAAAAAGAGAGCCAGAAGCTTTGTTCAGTTACACATGTAGATGCCACTCAGAAGGACTACATAAATGGCCTAGAAAAGTGATAGCATGTCAACTCTTAAATGAAAACTTTTCACACGGCCCGGCTGCTTGGTAATTTCCAAGTCACTAAATAGATGATTCAAAGCAGTACAAATCAAAATTCCACAAAATGGCATTGGAGTGGACAGAAGCTGTAGCGAGCCTTTCACCATCAGGGCTCCAAGCTACATGATATATATAGTCAGCATGCAAGTCAAGGGTATGGGTGCCAGAGGATTTTACTACATCCCATACCTTCGCAGTTTTGTCATATGAGGCAGTGGCTAAGGCAAATCCGCCAGGAGTCCATGAAACACACCACACTGAGTGCAAGTGACCTTCAAGGAAGCAGGTGACATTGCCAAAGTCTACATCCCACAGCTTCACAGTCTTGTCATGTGGTGAGGAAGTGGCTCACATATTGCTCACAGGGCTCCAGGCAACACTTCTTATGTAATGAGGGTGTGCAGTAAGGGTGTGGAGAGCATCGCCCGTTGCCACATGCCACACCTTTGCAGTCCTGTCATGAGAGGCAGTTGCTAGCTTTGAACTATCAGGGCTCCAGGCAACACACACCACCCAATGAAAATGGCCCTGCAGTGTCTTCAAGGCTTGACATGTTGCTACTTGCCACAGTATTGCAGTTTCATCATGTGAGGCAGTTGCTAGCATCAAACCATCAGGGCTCCAGGCAACATCGTCCACTTTATAGAATGTCCCTTCAGTGAGTGTGTGGCTGTGGCAGTGCCCACATCCCACAGATTGGCTGTCTTGTCTTCTGAGGCAGTAGCTACAGTGGCACCAGAGGGGCTGAAGTTGACACTCCACACAGAAGCAGAGTGCCCTGTGAGGACATGCAGGAGTTCGGCGGTCTTTGCATCCAAAAGCATCGCTGTGCTGTCAAGTGATGCAGTAGCTAATATGGCGCCATCACAGCTCCATGCAACACACGTCACTGCTTTCGCATGCCCCATCAAGGTACAGCTTTGTGTAGATATTGCTTCATCCCACACCCTTACTATCGTGTCAGCACAGCCTGTGGCAAGCTTGCCGCCTTTTGGACTCCAGGCAACGCTTTCTACTTCACGCAGGTGGCCTTCAAGGGCTGAGGTGGCTGTTGCTGTGATGGCATCCCACAGAATAGCTGTGCGGTCGTATGAAGCAGTGGCTATGGCGGAACCGTCAAAGTTCCAGGCAACACTTTGAACTTTGTCGGAATGTCCGTTGAGGCAGTGCCTGACTGTCCCCTTTGCAGCATCCCAGAGCATCGCTGTTTCATCGAAAGAGGCAGTGGCTAAGGTGGCGCTGTCCGGGCTCCAGGCCACACACGACACTGTGGCAGTATGGGCTCTGAGAGTGCGCAAGGCAGTGGCTGTGGTGGCATGCCACAGGATAGCAGTGTGGTCTTCAGAGGCAGTGGCTATGCATGCTCCGTCAGGGCTCCAGGCGATGCTGTTCAGATCCTCAGAGTGGCCCTTCAGCGTGTGGGCAGGGGTGGCAGTTGCGGCATGCCAGATGATGGCAGTGCGGTCCCAGGAGGCAGTGGCCACCTTCGATCCGTCAGGGCTCCAGGCAACGCTTGTGACTTCTCTGGAATGGCCTTTGAGGGAGCGGAGGGCAGTGCCTTTAGCAGTGTCCCAGAGGATGGCAGTGTGGTCATACGAAGAAGTGGCCAGGCATGCACCGTCAAAGCGCCATGCAACACATCTGACATAGCCTGAATGCCCGCTCAGGGTGTGGATGCGCCTGCTGGATGCGACGTCCCACAGTATGGCAGTTCTGTCAGGGGAGGCAGTGGCCAACTGGGTGCCATCAGGGCTCCATGCCACACCCCACACTGAGTCGCTGTGGCCTCCGAAAACGACAGGGGTTGGCTGGGGGGCGTCTTTGACCTTCCTGCACAGGTGTGTGAGACTGGCTGTTGAGGAATCTGACCATGGTTATTTACCAACAATGTCAAGTATGGAATTTGAGGATGCCAGGCTAACATGAGAGACATCGAACCACCAATGTGTCAGGGCAGCTTCAAAAGTGTGAGGCACTGTTGTGTTGTGGGAATGCATGCAGTCAGCAAATCACAGGAAGCACTGCGGTGTGTCAAACATGAAGGACTTGTGGCACACAGATGAGATGTGCTTCAGCGGGTCACCGCTTGACAGTTGGCTATCAGTCCACCCTCTTCACAGAATCCCACTACCAACGACCTCGGCCAAACCAAATAGGAGCTGATCTGAAAAACTTTATCTACTGCAGTCACTTCGACAGCGCCGTTCAAAGCCAGATATTCACAGCACTGTGGACAGAACACAAGTCCCAAACTCATTTCTACCACGTTGAGGTGTGCTTTCACAAATCTGCTACCCTCGCACTTGTACAGGCATGACGTGAGGTAACTAGGTCGTGAGTGATGCAAACGAGGCACACTTGCAGTGACAGTTACTTCCCAGAATTTTCAAAGACGCTTCATGTGCAGGGCACTGAGACCATCCAAACACGTCTCAATATTGTCCCGGTAGAGTTACTATTGCTTAAGACTGTGCTTAGGACCTTTGTATCAGCGACCATACTTTATGTTGACATGGCTCTCCAACTTTGCAACGTGGCAGGTCACAGCTCCTGTACTCTGCTTATGCTTGCTGGGCTGTCTAACTAAGATATTTGAATCTTTACAAGAAAGCATATGCTGCCTGGGCGCACACGTTCAGACCAAAAGCAGCTCAAACACTACAAATACCTCAACCAGGTACTGCTCTGGCTGCAGATTTGTGGTGCAAAGAGATGTCCTTACACTAGAGCAGATGCAAACCTTTTCACTGCTGGCACCTTCACCGAAGCAGATGCGCCACTCTTTGAGGTTGAACCAGTAGCCACATCCAGCGGGCCTGCTGAGCAGTCTTCTCTGATCTGTGACAGATGGCCACCTGTGTATCCTCTGCAGGGCACCGCAGCATGTCATCAACCACTCACACCTGCTTATGAACTCCTGAACTGGGGGCCCAAGCCACAGAGACACACCTGTTGCTCTGCACATCATCCTCAACAATGGTAGTGCTTGAAGGTGGCAGCAGCAGGCGCTTGAGCTGCTTGCCAAACTGCCGAGGGGTGGAGCGCCGCCGTGGGTTGCGGTTCAG
>JAULKQ010014542.1:0-11158 GCA_032356285.1 Smithsoniella earleae | reverse complement strand
ACTATCTAAAGCCCAGATGATCCCGCAACCAGATATTGATACACAAGATAAAACGTAAGTTCACAAGATGGTGTCTGTAATGTAACAAAGTTCATCACAGCCAGTTAACTGTCTGTTCACATGTAGGATGGAAAAGTGTAATAATGATATTATGAATCGAACTTGTACCCGCTATATCATCTAAACAGCTCAGGGAACACCTTGTGGATCGAGGATCACAAACAAAGAAATACAGTAGGCTCTCAGCTCTTCTACCATATGGTTAATCCTGTTACCTTGGAGGGGGCAAAAAAGGTTAGAAATCAGAATTATCCTTGCGCCTTGATTGAGCTGATTCTATCAACTGGCTGTCGGATGATTTCAGGAGCCTTGAAAGAACGCCATGATGGAATATCCGCTAAAGCTGTGATGCAGACTTCATGAATGACCTGAGTGCACCTCTGTTACTCAGTGAATTTACTTGGATAAGTGTTCAACATCTACTGAGTTGTGTCACAATCGCCTGAGTGCACATAATTTGACCTCAGGTTACAGACTTGTACTGGATTTTCCAACTGCACTGTGAAATTGAACTACTGAACCAATCATGGCAGGGGTAGACTGGATTCCAGGCCTTGCCTGTTACAGTGAGTGTGGAGAGGATGGTCACAAGTGCATCTGCAAACCTCATTGTAACAAGAAGCTTGGTTCATGTAACAGTAGGATCAGGTACTCCTAGCACGACCGAGGTGCTGCATGTTACCATCTGTAACTTGATAACATAAACCTGTATCACAATATGGCTTTAGCTGAGTTGAGAGCAAGCTAACAGTGCTCGAGATATTAAGAGAAAATCCAAGCTTCATACTGAATGGTTACTGGGGGCTAGGAGCAGGTGTGGATTTAACTACAACCAGCTCACAAGGGAACGCTGATTTGGTTATGTGGAGACTTAATTACATCAAACTACATAATCTAATCATTCAGAACAACTTCGAGCAATTGTCACCCACTTATATCTCAAAACTGTGTTTAAATCTCATCAACTCAGCTCCCCTACAAGTAAACATTATCTGCAACAATAAGTAACTGAAACCAGTGCGCCAGCAAGCGTAGCTTGCAGTGCAGGCGCCAGGCTGGGGGCAAGTTCAGCCCATGTGCAAATCTTGGGCCCCAATTACCTTACGCTATGAAGTTTCAACACTAGAAGCGTTACTTACTTTCAGGGCTGTTCCCGTCCTAGTTTTCTTGCCTGTGGCTGTGGCAAAACACATGGGTGTCACTACATGTGTTCAGGCACATTGGATACTCTCAGATATCCATTAACAGACACTTACGTTCTGTGCAAAACACAATCAAATCTCGCGTACAGCTGTTACATGAAGTGTAATCGTTCAGCTTTGACATAGCATGCATTATCCCCTAGTCTCTGTGCATAGGCATGGTCCTACAGATGCCATGATGATTAGTCCCAATGGCCCGGCAAGATACAAAAAAAAATATCTGAATGGAATGTATCAGATCCTCGCAACGAATCACACATGCTTGGTCAGAAGCGAAACAAATGCTCAAGTTGAGCACACACAATCGCAAGACGATACCAAGACCAGGACTTATCTGGACTGCTCATCGAGTTTGCCACGTCATGCAAGCACGAACATGGCTGTGCACAGCAGCAGTGGTACAGCCAGGCGACATCAAAACCTCTGATTCAATGGATTGCATTGCATATTTTCGAATCTCACTCAACCTGAAAACCTAGTACCATGGAAAATGAAAACCTACACCGGGTCCATGACGCACGTTTCCCCCCCCCCCTCCCATACGTTACAAACTCACGCTGGATCGATGTGGAGTAACGGGTTACGCGATAAATTTGATTTACTTATCACTTGCTGCAGCGTTTTGGACCGCTTGGCACCATTGGATATCGCCGTGAATTCCAGTTAGCGCTGAGGCATGTGTGCACAAAAACAATGTCTCTACTGTAGTGGTGAAGTGGACGAAAATTGTGGCTTGTATACAGGTAACAGTTCATTCATTACACTCTGCATACATTGTTGAAGGCGTAACAGGTGATAATATTAACTTTCCTTTTCACTCGCTCTTACAATCAGAGGTTTGAAAACTGCAAGTCGAAAGCTTTGAGAGCTGAAAAACTGATACTTGGGATAACCAGGGTAATCCAAGATAGCGGAAGACTTCAGGAGTCTGTGAACAACCCCGTGGCGCTCCCTTATGAGTCTGAGAGACTCACAAGGGAGCCGATATGCTCCAACCCACGGCCAGGCCTAGCCACCATGATGGCGGCTAGGCCCCCTGGTGACCACTCATGCAGATCACGAAGATCTGGCCTCGATATGTCAACATCTATCTGTAAACTTATCTAGTAGTGCACTATGAATACTCCTGCGCACTTGTTGCTAAATGTATTGATGCACAGGACGTAACACTTGCCGCCAAAGTGAAGGGTGACAGGTCAAACGGCCAAGGCTTTAATTTACTGCAGTATGGGTGGGAGGTAACTCTACCTCTTGCTTGAATTGGAGTCTCCCAAAGTATAGTGGTTAGTATCCATGCCTGTCATGCTGGAGACCCTGGTTCACTTCCCAATCTGTGCACAACCCTGTGGAACTCCCTTAATTAGGGAGCCAAAACTTCCCGAAATGGACAGAGATTGCCAGGCCCCTCGTAGCCACTCATGCAGACACTTGTGATCTGCCCTCGATATCTAGTACTTGGGTCTTATCTTGGGGTAATCCCATTATCCAGATGACGCACTTACAGCCAAACTTGTATCGGGTTAGTTACGGGTCGTAACACTAATGCAGAGAAATCAGTGGCATTACCATCAAGGAAAAGGTCTGCGTTAGTGCTCCATATTCCGTCAATGACGTTCTTTTTGTTGCCCTCCACAGTGACGCCAGTGAACCAGACTTTGGGGCTGCCAGTGTACACAGTGCCAGTCGGGACTGTCCAGAAGGGGAGCGAGCGGAGTCCAGGCCTCCCTGACATACGGTAATGAAGGTTTGAGATCCATAGCTGCTGGTCAATTAGCGCACTAGTATCTGAGGTGATCAGGGTTGCATTCTTGTCGAACTCTAGCAAGCACTTGCTCCCAGTTTTGCTCAAAACTTCAACATCTCCATATCCGGAATCCACTGGGTCTGGAAACGGAGCCTCACAGTTTCCCTGCACATTTGAAATGATGTAAAACATAGTTTTGTGCTGGCAACAATTGGCACACGGTAGCCCGAGTCCCCTAGAGCTTGCCTATCACTCTGCAGTAGCTCCTAACCATTAGACACACTTGCATTCTCCAGACAGCGTGACAAAGCCCTTGAAATTTCAAGTGCTTGTTGAGTGTACAGTCAATGCTCAATCATTCAGCCATCGTAAGAAATATTGTCCTCTCTTAAAGAAGTACACTACATTTCACACTCTTCGTGTGTGCTGCGTTAGCTATATGGGGGCGTTTAACCCACAGGAGAGTCGCGTGAGGAGCATAGAAGCCATCTCATAGTGAAAAATGCTGTTTTTGTCACTTGCTGTGAATGCCATGGGTGGCTTACTGAGGATACCCCATAACAGGGAAAACATCACAAGTACAACTCGCATGACTTGAAAGATAGATTTTGGCTGCAAGATCACTTTTCTTCGAATCCTTCGCTAGCTGCTGCTCAGTCAAGAGGCCAATGTGAGAGTGCGATCCAGAAGGAAGTTGTTGACGAAGCACAGTTAACGAGCCAACCACGCCCTCCTCGAGAAAGCTTTCCGATTAAGCAGAAAGCTAGGGAAATGGCCTTAAGATTAAGTGGTCTCCAGTTGTTTGGTTTCTTGGAAGGCTGGCTTGGAACGTTGTGGTATCGCAGCAACTGTTCAGCATGGCCAAGCTAGCTTCGCGAACATTAATGGAGCGGAATATGTGAAGCAACTACACAACAGATTCTATGTCGAGCGTAAAACCACAACAAGAGACGCTCTGTATCATCTTCAGTATCTTCAAGAATGCAAGAAGAACGCAGAAGGTACCCACGATGCAGCGGACAAGGGCATTATCAAGCGCTAAGGGATATGAAAGCAAATCTCAATAAGAGAGGATTTATATGTTGACGCAGACGAATGTTTCCAAAGTAGCTATTGATTGTATCAATTCCGCTTTCTTGGAAAATGCGACGGAAACTACTTCACTGTAAGTCGTACAGTGGGTTAAATTTTGAAATATACGAACTAAACCACCATTCACGAATTCGGATCTCGCGCTATTCGTATACAAGTCTTGAACACATCTGATGCTGAATTATCGACCGGCCACTGTACAGCTCATCTATGTTGAAGCACTTTGTGTTGCGCAATGCAGCTTACGTGCAATAGTATTGTTTTCGACTTCGTGGACGCTGCTTTACTCCCTGAATGAACTCGGGAATTGTGAAGCACGCTGACATGTGCTACAAGAGTTCGGCTTGAGAGATCGCGGCACACCGTACGATATTTTGACGAGCTAGAAGAATTGATAGCATAAATAAAATTCTGAACAAAGAAAAACAACTTTGTCGTGTCAGCCTTCTTGTCAAATTTCTCTGCAATGCCATGGATGCCATGGATGTGAAGGTTTGAACGCGTACCTGGGAAGAAATATGTCAATGCGCAGAAGCACTCGGGCTAATGAACATGTAAATGGACAAGAAAAATACGCAGAAAGTGAATGATGTTTGCCAAGAAAGCGATTGTAGATGATAAAACGAAATTGGCTGGAGTAGTGACGAGAACTATATACGACCCAAGATCCACCGCCTTGCTTGAAGAGTGTCAAATACATGGGCACCTGAGTACAGTCAAATGGGCTACAATTATTCAGGTTCTGCAACGTTTGCCTCTGTGCAATGCAATATCGGTCGAGAAAAATGCGCTCGAGATCATTTGCAAAGCATGGACAGTATGATGAGCAATGGATGATAGAAACAAGCTTTATTTGCAATATGTCGTCGATGCTAAAGCTTGATTATCAGACAACTGGGGGCAAGCGTACCGTGATCGTCTTGAGTGCTGGCGGGAAGAACAGCACGGAAGAATATGGATAGCCACCAGCAGTGATCGGAGTAACATCATAGCCAATAAAGTTCAGGTGTGATCTTATTTCGATATGCGGGGCCCCAGAACTTAGCGCAGAAACAAGATCACTTTCAGAGTTCACGATAGTGATTCCTTCCTGTACTAGCCGACGCCGTGATCTCAATCCTTGATTGAAGGTTGAATCTGACAAGTGCTCATATTTTGAAGCTCCTTCATCTGATATGGATCCTAATCGCCCCTGCAAAATAATGTGGCTCGATTTCCAGAGACTGCCACCATCAGTCCAGTGCCGTGGCAACAAAGCAGCTCTAGTACGCAAGTAGGCATGGACTCCCTTGCCTTGATACAGATAAATGCTACTACTTACAATATTGCAGCAAAGTACTAGTTCGTGGAACAGAAGTGCTGTTCACGATCGCTTGATAGAAATATTGACAGTTCATTGTTACGTTGATGAGCACTATTCGATAATTTCAAATGTATGGTCAACTATCGCGTTCGTTATACGAGACAACTTACTGCCAACTTTCTGCGTTACCTTTGAGTGATTAGTGATAGATTGTGACACCGTGTACCACTACATGTACGACATGATTAAGTTCAACGATAAAGTAAACCCAAGTACGGATTTGACGCTTTTCCATTGCCGAGAGTAAGCACCTCAGGTGCGTCAGGTTCATGTAGTGGCTGAACTTTGCTCTGGCCCAGTTAATACCTGGGGAAGTTGTTTATCCAACTCCTTGAATACTTCCCACATCTATCGGAGTTGCTGAAGTTAAAAGTGTTCGCTGGAGTGTTCAATTGAGCAGAAATCGTCGAGGTACCAACATCGATTGTTCGCAATCGCAATCAACGTCGCTTTCTATAGCCTGTCACCTACATACTTGTCAATTGAACAGCTACATGTTCAAATCATGGAGCTGCGTTATGTTGAAGAGCTATTAAGGTTGAGGAGGTTTTAGAACGGAAATTGATCGTAGTGGTAAATGTCGATGCCCTTTTTTCACGGGTTCATCAAATTTACCCATCCACCCGGGTTTTGTACAATGACTGACAACATTTAGACAGCCACGATAGCTCTAGTGAAACAGTTAGTTAATGGTTTTCAGCGTACAAGTTTAAATACAGAGTGCATAACTGAGAGTCAGCCAGGCGCTCTGTGAAGTTTCCTTGCTCCAAAAGCTGGGCCATACCAATATGAGTACGTGAAACCAATAAAATGAATCAAATTCTACTCTAGATTACGTCGCGCAACTTCTCCGTGTTACTTTCATTCCAACCGGGGCCGGCAAACTCAGATCAAGACCGGGGTTGTGGCTCACAGGCGCACACATGAGTTGTGAGACTTAAATCAGATCCGTCTAGCACTACGATGTATGCTAATACTTATGGATATTTTGAAAACTGATATGGTTAAGTGAATAGAGTAGAGGTCAAGAACGAGTGCTTCTTGTGACGAGTCGCACCATTACACATTCGGCTGCACAAAGATATCCCACAATAACCAGCGATGCCAATCTCATATCCAGAAGAATCAATCCAGATATCATCGCTTACGCAAAGTTATGGATTCTCGATTGGTTTGCTGCCTACTTGGTAGCACGAACTCACTTGCCAGTCTTTACGCACGAACTCACTTGTAGATATATTCATGTACATACAGCAAATCACTGGGAATATTTAATCAAAAGGAAAAGGCAACAATAGTAAGCGCTGGCAGATGTGGCGACCTCAGCAACAGCCACCTGGTATGCACGATAGGTTCTTATTTGTTGGGCTAAACACACGAGCCATCACGAGAGTACATCAACTCAGTATACTTTCCTCTAGAGGGCAACTGAGCTCTCTTCTGTCTTACCGTTTTTCCAGGCTCGTACAGTGTTTGTCATGTTTACACGGGCACGTGAGTACGAGTAGCGATCGAAAAATCGCGATGCTCATGTCTCAGATCCCACGTGAGGATCGAAAAACCCTGCAACGCAGTGAGACTTGCTCTATGGAGATACACTACCAAATGCACGCAACATTGGCACCAAGCTGTCGAACATTATTCGTTGTTGCCAAATGCGTTAGTGGATTCTCTTCTCTGTTATCATACATTCACCAGTAGTGATCAGGTGAAACAGAAATTCAATCAGCTAGCAAAATGAAGAATACTCTTCGCTCTGATCATAAGTTTGGCGACGTTATAACGATACTTGGAAATTTATATATTTTAGATTTGCAGGCCCAGTCTCGTCATCGCTCTTCTCGCGCAGTAACACGGTCATGCCGTGGTATTCCCAAAGGATCTACTACGTCCGTCCTAACTTGAGCAATTTCGTCGAATCATCCACGAAAAAATGCTCTAACGTCGTCGAGCAAGAAAGAAACAGTGCACCGGCAAGCGTAGCTTGCAGTGAGTGCTCCGGACCGGGGGCGAATTCAGCCGATGGCAGATGTTGAGCTCGTATTACCATGTCAACTATCCAAAACTAGAAGCGTCGATGTCGAGAGTGTGTGAGAGGTCACTCAAAAGTACACGATATAACCAACAACATAAAGATGTCAGACGATGAAATCCGAAAGGGTTTGGTGGGTTTGCTTTTCCAACAAAGAGTGACAGCTGTCTTACAACAGATCAGCTTGATTCGAGTTTTACAGGTGCAGCTGGGGTTTGGAGCAGATGCTAGTAATATCATCAACTTGAAAGCTCGTGACATGTTCAAAGCACTCTTGTCAGATTTAGTTCAAGCTAATAGATTTGAATGACTTATAACTAGTTTGCTTGTGAATGGAGAATTATCTAAGCCATCATTGACTCCCTCACAATGCACAATATCAGTGGCTTTACAGATCATGATCATCAGAGTCAAATGAAGGATGTTTCTAACTCGTCATGCCGCATTCATTCGTTTCAATGTCGAGTTGCAAAGACACCAATTACCCGCTTGCGCTCTAACTCGTCACTGAATCCAGAATTCTTGGGGTGCGAGTTTATGTAAACTGACTGTATCTGGGCAAGGCAAGTCCTCAATATGGGTGCACAAAAACGCGAGATGATACCAAGAGTGCGACTTATTCTGCTCATCTAGTCTGCAAGTCACAGAAGCATGAACTCAGCTGTGATACTTTCAGAAGATATTAGCACCTCAGATCCGATGTGATGGCATCACAAAATTTCGAGTCTCTTTCATCCTGTTTTTGCCCTCCTGGAATGTGCATGTGCAACAGATATATTCAGCTTCACAAGTACTTCCTGGTACTGTCTGTTGTAACTTTGATACCCAGTCAAGCTACACCACCAAACGAGAATAGAACATGCTTCTCCTGTGGGAAGAAGGGACATGTTTCCTCCCAATGTAAGGCAAGCAAAGCCGAGAAAGATGCCCACAAGAAGCTCATGCTGTTGAGGAGGGCTGAACAGGCTGGGATTATTCCAGCATCTACACGTCCCGCAAACGAGCAAACTTCAAGCTCTACACTTGCTGTTGGGGAGAGCTTCCATGTCGGTGATTGGGCTCCATCTGAAACTACCCTTTGACTAGGACTGGTGTGTGACTGCTCCCAGATGCTGTATGATTCAGGGTCAACACAGCATGTTGTTATTGACTCAAGCTACCTGCATAAGGCAAGAGAGAGTAGGGTTAAGTTTATGTATGCAGTCAGTAATGAGCGCCATGCAGTTAAGGCAGTTGGAACGGTATGTGTAATAAGCCCATCAGGCAAGGTGAATACTAGCAATGTTCTGTTTGTGCCGACTTTCTCCTGCAGCCTATTGTCTGATATTCAGTTAGACAAAGCCGGAGCAAGAATAGCTACTCATCGGAGTAAGACAGTCATCTATGAGGGTGATAGAGAGGTTTTAAAGGCTCAGTTAGACAGAGGTGGGTATGATTGAGGGTGAGCATGTTGTGAATCACGAGGCAGCCACTGTCCTGCGTGCTTTTGCAACTAGTGATGGTAGACTTTGGCATCAAAGATTAGGTCATCCGAGCTATAGTGCACTGAGGCAGCTTGTGAGGAGCTTTGTAGTGGATGGTGTTGTGATGTCAGTGCTTTTAAGGATGAGTTCTGTCAGAAATGTCTAGAAGATAAACATTCAAGGGCATCCTTTGGCCCCCCGTAGACATGATACAAGTACTGTTCTTGAGTTAGTCCATGCTGATGTGGTAGGGCCGCTTCCATTGTCCATAGGTGGAGCTAGGTTCTTGTTTTGGAGAACAGGTTTTGGAGAACTGAGAAAACGAGGGATCACCTGGTAGCTGAGTGTGAGCTACACACCGCAGCAGAACGGAGTGGTAGAGCCGATGAACAGGGCATTTTACAGAGAACTATGATCGCTGTGTCTGCTAACTCAAGCTGATCTTCCGGAGAGTTTTTGGAGTGCCGCATTGCAGACTGCAAGCAAACTCAGGAATGTAAGTACTGTGAAGAAGTTATCAATCACTCCTTTCCAACATTTCTACAACCGCAAGCCAGATTTGTCAATGCGGCGGGTATTTGGCTGTGACGTCATGTTTCAGGTGCCCAAGCATAAGCAAAGCAAGCTTTGTGTGAGATCGGTACCCGGTATATTTGTCGGGTACTCAAGAGTCAGCAAAGCATGGCTCTATATAATCATTGAAGATGGTAGGTATGTCCGAGGACAGGCTGAGTCCAGAGATATCCACTTCAATGAAACCTCCTTCAAGTTGGGCCAGAGAGTAAGGTCAGGCAGGGAGCTTGGATGGAATGATGACATCATTGGTGCTGCACCGATATCGATGACTAATCAAAATCAGCCCAGCCCAGCAGCTCTGGAGTCAACTGCCCCATTGCTGTCCTCCATGCCAACCGATAGTCAGGAAACACAGCAGCAGTGTGAGGTTTATGACATAGTGGTGGAGGAAGAAGGAAGTCACCGGTGCAGCAGACGCATCCTGTGAAGTCCAGGTTGATGCTGAAGAGCAGCCGCCGCTGAGATCTGTTAAGCTAAGATCAGCCACCAGGAATCTGCCGCACCTGGAAGAGTACGGCTATCCAAGTCATTTTAAATTTACTTGTGCAAATCTATACATCAGTGGTGCAATGCAGGGTGGTGATCTTCACTACCTGCATGAAGCATTACAGCTTCCCCCCAAGCAGAATCTCTGCTTCAAGGCTCATGGCCAGCTTACCGATGAGCCGCAATTCCTGCGGGAATGTAGGGCAAGGCTGATGCTGAGCTGTGGGAGCAGAGCATGCAAGTGGAGCTAGCCAACATGCTCCTTCATGCATGTTTATGATGTTGGTAATCATCCGCCTGGAGTGAAATCAATCGATTGCCGCTCGGTGTACAAGATTAAGAGGGATCCACTTGGCAATGTGGAGAAATACAAGAACCGCTTAGTGGTGAAGGGAGTTCAGCAGAAACCAGGAGTGAACTAGAGGAGATCTTTGCACCAATCAGCCGCCACTCTACCGTTCGCACTCTACTCTCTCTGGCGGCGGCGCAGGGCTTGGAGATCGAGCAGATTGATCTGAAAGCAGCTTTCCTCAATGGGCAACTGGAGGAGGAAATTTTAATGAAATTGACTCCCGGCTTCTCGGCACCGGGAAAGGTATGCAAAGTTAAGCATGCACTGTATGGGCTTAAGCAAGCAGCACGTGCTTGGTACTTGAGATTAAAGTCTGATTTGTTTAGACTTGGTTTCTCAGCATTTACTGCTGATCCTAGCTTGTATAAACTTGAGAATGGCAATTACCGTGTGTATGTTCTAGTGTATGCTGATGATATTCTGATTGTTGCTCAGCTTGACCAAGTGAATAGAGTTGAGACCATGATACTGGGCATCTACCAGTGTAGTGATAATGGCTCAGTCAAGTATTTCTTAGGATTTGAAGTATGCCGCAATAGACCGCAAGAATCAATTTGGATCGGACAAACCGTTTGATAGAGAGTACAATCAACATTCATAGACATTTTCTTGGTGATTTGAACTCTGTTGTGTTACCGGTTGATATAGGAACAAAATTGCACGAGGTCGACTAATGAAACCGCGAAAAGTATGTCTTATAGGGAAGTAGTGGGTAGTTTGCTTTATATTGCTGGCTGTATATATATACGCCCATATAATTCATTTGTTGTCGGTGTTCTGTCTAGATT
>JAULKQ010014541.1:24724-40094 GCA_032356285.1 Smithsoniella earleae | reverse complement strand
CGAACGGGCGGCATTGCCGTCTACCGCAAGATCGCCCGCAGTGACGGCGAGTTCGCAATCGCCTCGATTGCGTTCAGCGCTATGTTCGACGGCGATCGCTGCCGCGACGCTCGCGTTGTCGTCGGTGGTTGCGGGCCAACCCCGGTGCGCAGTGATACGGTTGATGCGATGCTCATCGACACGAGGCCCGGCGATTCCCGCCTCACGGACGCGGCCGCGACGCTCGCGACGGCGTGCGACCCGATGGACGATGTTCGCGGCTCCGCCCACTACCGCCGCGCGCTCGTGCGACGCCTGTTGCCGCACGTGTTCGCCGAAGCGTGCGCGGCGGCCGAGGCGCAATCGGCATGAGCGACAAGGTCATCGTAAACCTGCTGATCAACGGTGAAACCCACGAACTCGCCGTTGCGGTCACCGACACCCTGCTCGATGTCGTGCGCGACCAGCTGTACCTGACGGGGTCGAAACGTGGCTGCAACCAGGGCGTCTGCGGGGCCTGTACGGTACTGCGCGACGGCACGCCGACCCGGGCCTGCCTGAGTCTCGCCGTCGAATGCGAAGGCCTCGCCATCACGACGATCGAGGGGCTGGCCGCGGACGGCGAACTGCACGCCGTGCAGCAGGCGTTCATCGATGTCGCCGCACCCCAGTGCGGATTTTGCATGTCCGGCATGGTCCTCGTCGCCGCGCACCTGCTGGCGACGGATCCGCAACCCGATGTGACAACGATCCGCGAAGCGCTCAGCGGCAATCTGTGTCGCTGCACGGGGTATACGAAAATCATCGAGGCGATCCAGCGCGCCGCGGCGGCAGGCGCATGAACACACTCGACTCAGTCATCGGGCAATCCGTGCGTAAGCTCGAAGCGCGGGCAAAAGTCACGGGTTCGGCGATCTATACCGACGATCTGTACCGCCCGCGCATGCTGCACGCGGCGCTGCTCGGCAGCCCCTACCCACACGCGCGTATCACGCGTTACGACACGGCCGCGGCACGTGCCCTGCCCGGGGTGCGCGCCGTGCTCACCGCCGACGATCTGCCGGCCAGGCTGATCGGCCATACGCATCGCGACGAACCGATCCTCGCGCGTGAGCGCGTGCGCTACCTCGGCGAGCCGGTGGTCGCGGTCGCCGCCGACAGCCTCGACATCGCCCACGAAGCCCTGCGCCTGATCGACGTCGACTACGAGGAGTTGCCGAGCGTGATCGACGCCGCCGACGCGCTCGCCGACGACGCCCCGATCCTGCATCCGGATCTCGAACAGTACGCGAGCGTCGTCGGTTCACCGCGCTACGCGAACGTGATCGCGCACATCGAACTCGAAACCGGCAATGTCGATAGCGTGTGGGACGACTGCGCCGCGATCGTCGAAAACGAGTTTCACATTCCGGCCGTGCAACACCTGTACATGGAACCCTGCGCGGCGCTCGCCGAGGTGGATGGCACGGGCAAACTGACGATCTGGTCGTCGACGCAACAGGTCTTCGGTACGCAAATGATGGTGGCCGCGGCGCTCGACCTGCCGATGTCGAAGGTGCGCTGCATCGCGCCGACGGTCGGCGGCGGCTTCGGCGCGAAGTTTCTCACGATCGAACCGATCACCGCCGCGCTCGCGCTGAAAACGCAGCGGCCGGTGAAGCTCGTGCTGTCACGCGACGAAGACATGACCTCGATGCGCTCGCGTCATGCCGCGACGATCCGCATGAAAACCGGCGCGGCGGCGGACGGCACGCTGCTCGCGCGCGCGACGGACGTGGTGCTGAATGGCGGCGCCTATGCGGACCTGTCGCCCGTGGTGCTCGAAGCGACGATGTTGCTCGCCGCCGGCCCGTACCGCATCGAACATGTACGCAACACCGGGCGCGTGGTCTACACGAACCGTCTGCGGGCCGGCGCGATGCGTGGTTTCGGCGTCATGCAGCCGACGTTCGCCGGCGAGACCCAGCTCGACGAACTCGCGGCGCAGCTCGGCCTCGACCCGATCGAGCTGCGCACCCGCAACGCACAACGATCCGGCGACTTCAACATGGGCAGTCACCACCTGCCGGTGTGCCGGGTGGGCGACTGCCTCGAGGCGATCCGGCGGCATCCCGCGTTTATCGCCGCCGCGGCCGACGTCGGCGTGCCCGGCAAGCGCCGTGGGGTCGGCATCGCATCCGTCGCGCAACAAAGCGGCCTGTTCGCCTCGAGCGCGAACGTACGCCTCGCCGAGGACGGCACGCTCACGGTGAGCAGCGGTTACATCGATATCGGTACCGGCAGTGACACGGCGCTCGCCCAGGTCGCGGCCGCGACGCTCGGGGTCACGGTCGACGCCGTCAACATCGTTGCCCCGGACACGGACGGTGCGGTGTACGACTACGGCACGGCCGCCGATCGCGGCGCGCACGGGGTCTCGGAATCGGTACACCGCGCGGCGCTGGAAGTGAAGCGGCAATTGATTGAACGCACCGCGGATATCCTCGAATGCGCTACCGCCGACGTCGAGCTGCGCCCGGGTGGCAAACTCGGGATCCGCGGCGTACCTGCCGCCGAACTGTCGTTCGCCGACGTTGCCCAGCACGGCCTGTATTTGCGCGGTGGTCCAATCATCGGGCAACACGCGTGGTACATGCAGGAGCAAACGATCGATCCGGAGAAAACCCACGCTTCCGGGTTCCGCATGGGCGGCGGCGTGTTCTACGGTTTCGCGGCAACCGCCGTGCACGTAGAAGTGGACGAACTGAGCGGCCAGGTCACCGTGCTCGAAGCCTGGCACGCGGCCGATCTCGGTCGCGTGATCAATCCCGACGGCGCGCTCGGCCAGGTCTACGGCGGCGTCGTGCAGGGGATCAGCGGTGCCTTGTTCGAGGAACTCGTGTGGGATGGCGGACAACTCGTGAACCCGAACCTGGCCGATTACCGGATTGCCGGTTCCCTCGATGCACCGCCAAACATTCACGGGCTGTTGCTCGAAAACCCGGATCCGGATTCACCCTGGGGTGCACGCGGCATGGCCGAGCCGTGCATTATCGGCGTCGCACCCGCGATCGCGAATGCGGTTGCGAGCGCGACCGGTCTGCGGTTGCGCGCGCTACCGCTCACCCCGGAGCGCGTACTCGAAGGATTAACGACGCATGCGAATTGAAAAATCGTTCACTGTCGCCGCGCCACAAAGCGTGGTGTGGTCATTCATTACCGACCCGGATCGGGTCGCCGCCTGTATTCCCGGGTGCGAGAACGTCGCCACGATCGACGACGGCAAATACCGCGCGACGGTCAAAATAGCCGCCGGCCCGATCAAGACCTCGTTTCAGCTCACCGTCACCGCCACCGAAGCCCGCGCGCCGGAATTCGCCGCGTACCAGACCAAGGGTGAGGAAGGCGGCAAGGCAAGCCGTCTCAGTGCGAACAGCACCCTGACCCTGACCGCGATCGACGAGGCTACGTGCGGCGTCGCTTATCTTTCCGAAATCACGATCGCCGGACGTCTCGGCAAATTCGGCGCCGGGGTCATGCGCAAGATCGCGGACAGCGAAGGTGAGAAATTTGCCGCCGCGCTCAGCGCGGCAATCGAGGCCGCGAACGCGTAGGCTTCCGCGCGCGAACGTTACCGCCGATGGCCGGTAACGGAACGTCCCGGATCGCGGTGGGGTGCCGGATCGGGAACGCACGGCGACGGCAAATCAACGACGCTCGCACCCACACTCTCCGCAGCACCGCGGGATTGCGCGACGACAAACACCGTACCGGTGCAACAGTCCAGGGCCCGCTGGCCGCACGCATCCGGTGATTGCGGCGGCATACGCCTGCCGGGTCGCGACGGATTCGTCACGCCCCACGCGTTGCAGGCGCGGTTGTGGTGCTGCACAGCGCAGGGCGTCGAAAACGTCCGTCCACACCCGCTCGCTACAAGACGAGTGACGGGCCACCCTTCGTCGACCAGTCATTATTATCGTAGAACTCGCGCCACTCGTAGATCTTGCCGTCGAACGTGAGTTCGAACATACCGCACACCTTCAGCTCGAGCTCCCAGGTGCCGCTGCCGGTCCAGTCCCAACGGTCGACCCGCTCGGTGAGCACCTTGTTCCCGGATCCGAACACGTTCACGAGTTCAAACTTGCAGCGCTTCGCGGGCGCGAAAATCGACGCGATCATCTTGCGCACGTCGTCCTTGCCGCGAATCGCTTCGAGCGGTTGATTGAGATAACACATGTTCTCCGTCACCTGCGCCATGCAGGCGTCGACGTCGAGGTCGTCCCATCCCTTGAGAAAGGCGCGCACAACGTTTTCGTTGCGCGCAATACGGGCTTCGTCAGTGGCAAACCGTTCGATCATTTTTCTGTTCTCCTGAATTCATCAATTCGCGCCACGCGGCATGCTCAGTCCAGATGCAGGGTCGGACCGCCGTTTTCGAACCACATGCGGTTGTCGAAGTAATCACGCCAACCGCAGATGAGACCGGCATCGTTGAGATCGAACATGCCGATGCATGGCAGCTTGAGGCCCCAGCCCTTGCCGTCGAAATCCCAGTGGTCGAGGCGTTCGGTAACGACGACGTTGCCGCGACCGAAGCAGTTCTTCAGTTCCCAGTGAACCTCGCGCGACAGCTTCATGATGCCTTCGACGATCTGACGCACGTCGCGCTGTCCAATCACGGGCTCGAGCGGTTGGTTGATGTAGACGATGTCGTCGGACAGACAGGCCATCGTGGCATCGGGGTCGATGGCGCCCCAGGCGTCGATAAATCTTGTTACCTGCTGAACGTTTCGTTGGGTAGTGCTTGAATCAGACATGTGCCCTCCGCTGTGATTCCTTGTTGATCCGGATAGTCCACCGGTTCGAACGGGTGGTGGCCGCGCGCGACAGCCGTTGCAGCGATGCGTGTGTCGGCGCGGCCGCACGCTTGCCTGCGTGACGGCGCAGAATAGGCGCCACCGGGGCGCAGCCACAGAGACGCTGCTGCCTGAACCTGTTATTTTGATGACAAGTCGAATCGGGAACCCCCGCGCAGCATGGATCCAGCAGCGATCGAACAATTGCCGATGCCGGTGACCTACGGTCGTCACCTCGCGCGCCTGTTCGATCCTGAAGCGCTGCTCGCCGATACCGGGATCGCGCCGGCGGATCTCGATGACCCCGGGTTGCGCATCACCGTGCGTCAGGCCCTGCGTTACGTCGAGAATGCGATCGCGCTGGCCGAGCAGCCGGACTGGTATTTTGCCTGGGTAACCGGCCTGTCCGATCACTTCCATGGACCCATGAGCCTCGCGCTATCGACCGCGCCGTCGCTCGGCGACGCAATCGACGCCTTTACGCGTTATTTCCCGAGCCGTATTCCTTACCTGCACATGCAACGACGATCCGACGACGCGAACGTGCTGGTCGAACTCTTGCCGTTGATCGATCTCGGCATCGCGACCCCATTGCTCGTCGAGACACCGCTGCTGGTACTGATCCGCCATTTCGAAACGGTCTACGACGTCGATTTCACCGCGGCGATCCTCGAACTCGCCTACCCGCCGACCCCCTACGCGGATCGCTACGCCGATCACTTTCGCTGCGAGATCCGCTTCAACGCACCACACAATGCGCTGCGGATACCCCCGCCGTGGTGCACGCTGGCGAACCTCGGATATATTGAATCGAGCTGGGCGCACGCGGTGAGCCAGTGCGAGGCGATGATGGGCTCCTCGCGTGAACGGGAAACGCTCGGCGACATCCGCACGCTGTTGTGCGTTGCGTTCGAACGGCCCGATCGCGAACGGCCGCTGCCGAAGCTGAACGAGATCGCCGACGCCCTGCATGTCACACCGCGCACCCTGATCCGGCGCCTGCGCCGGCTCGGCACGACGTATCAGCAGATCACCGACGCCTTTCTGCTCGCGCGCGCACAGGAAATGCTCGAAAACGAAGAGCTTGCGATCAAACAGGTCGCGGCGAATCTCGGGTTCGACAACCCGGCGAATTTCGGCAAGGCATTCAGACGCTGGTGCGGCATGTCACCCGGCAGCTACCGTCAGCGACAGGTGCGCACGGGCCGTGACTGACCGGATGTCACCAGATTACCAACGTTTGACAACGAACACCCTCGGCACCCCGATCCCAATCTCTACAATGCCTGTCATTCGAAAACGCTCAAGCTACCCGCGACCCCGCACAGGAGAGCCCGCATATGAACAAGCCTGAATCGATTCCGCAGCAGCGGAACCCGCGCATTCCGAGCGCTGACGAACTCGGCTTCGATCCGAACGAACTGCGCGCGAAGTACAACTACGAACGCGACCGGCGCCTGCGCGCGGACGGCGAAGCGCAGTACCAGGACACCGATGGGGATCTCTATCACTACAACGACGATCCGCACATTACCGAACGCATCGTGCGCGACCCGATCCACGAGGAGATCGAGGTCGCGATCCTCGGTGGCGGTTTCGGCGGGCTGTACATGGCGGCGCGCTTGCAGGAAGCCGGGATCGAGAATTTTCGCATTATCGAGCGCGCCGGCGACTTCGGCGGTACGTGGTACTGGAATCGCTATCCCGGCGCGCAGTGTGATGTCGAGTCGTATATCTATTTACCGCTGCTCGAGGAAACCGGTTACATGCCGAAGGAGAAATACTCGTTCGGGCCGGAGATTTTCGCGCACGCGCAACGCGTCGGCCATCACTACGATCTGTATCCGCGCTCGCTGTTTCAAACCCGGGTCAGTGAAATGCGCTGGGATGACGACGACAGCCGCTGGACGGTCACTACCGATCGCGGCGATGTCCTGCGCGCGCAGCATGTGATCGTCTCGAGCGGTTCGCTGAACCGGCCGAAACTGCCCGGCCTGCCGGGACTGCGTGATTTCAAGGGACACACGTTTCACACGAGTCGCTGGGACTACGATTACACCGGCGGCTCTGCCGCTGGCGGGCTCGACAAACTCGCCGACAAGCGGGTCGGCATCATCGGCACGGGCGCCACCGGCATCCAGTGCATCCCGCACCTCGGCAAAGCCGCCAGCGAACTCATCGTGTTCCAGCGCACGCCTTCGTCGATCGATCTGCGTCGCAACACCCCGACCGATCCCGAGTGGTACGCCTCGCAGCAACCCGGCTGGCAAATCGATCGCAACGACAACTTCACGAAGCTGCTCATGGGGCTCGAAGTAGAGGAAGATCTCGTCAACGACGGCTGGACGGAAATTTTCAAATCGCTCGGCGACTTGATGGACGGCAGCGGCAACTCGGACCTGACGGATGAGGAACTGAAGCTGCTCGGCGAGATCGTGGACTTCAAGCGCGACAACCGCATTCGCGCGCGGGTCGAGTCCACGGTTACTGATCAGCAGACGGCCGAGGCGCTGAAGCACTGGTATCGGCCGTGGTGCAAACGCCCGACGTTCAATGACGAATACCTGCCCACGTTCAATCGCCCGAACGTCAGGCTCGTCGATACCGCTGGCAAGGGCGTCGAGCGGGTCACTGAAACAGGTGTCGTTGTGGACGGGGTCGAGTACGAACTCGACTGCCTGATCTTCGCCACCGGTTTCGAGGTCAGCCGGGCGACGTATACACACCAGGCGGATCTCGAAATCATCGGCCGTGACGGGGTGCGCCTCGGTGACCACTGGGCGAACGGCATGCGCACCTATCAGGGCCTGATGAGCCACGGTTTCCCGAACTGCTACCACATGGGCTTTACGCAAACCGGTTACACGCCGAACTTCACCTACATGCTCGAAAACCAGTCGCGCCATCTCGCGGCGATGCTCGCCGATGCGAAGGCACGCGGTTTGAAGGCAATCGAACCAACCGCGCAGGCGGAAGCCGACTGGCTCGCACTCGTGTCCGCGCCGAATGCGATGACGGACTACCTCGCGAACTGCACACCCGGTTACTACAACGCCGAAGGCCAGGCGAAGTCGAACAGCGATGGCTTCCTGCAGGGTCATTACCCGGACGGCGGCCTGCGCTTCTACGAGATGCTCGCCGAGTGGCGGGCGAGCGGTGACTACGCCGGAATGACGGTACGCTAGATCCCGCGACGAGATCCGCCGCTGGCTGTTGCATTGCACAACCGACGGCGGCGGTTTCCCGTTCGGACACGACAAGGCATTGGCCTTAAAGTCGGTCTAGAATACCCGGACCGCTACTGAGGAGAACCACGATGTCCACTGTCCCGTCCGCATCCACCGGAACGCACCCCCAGGGCGCGCTGTACGACTACGAGGTGATCGTCGTCGGTGCCGGCGTCTCCGGTATCTACCAGATCAAACGCCTGCTCGAGTGTGGCATCAACGCGACCGTACTCGACGGCAATTCCGACGTTGGCGGCACCTGGTATAACAATCGTTACCCCGGCGCACGCTTCGATTCCGAAAGTTATACCTACGGTTATTCATTCTCGAAGGAGCTGCTCGATGAGTGGCACTGGAGCGAGCGCTTTTCACCGCAGCCGGAAACCCTGCGCTACCTGAACTACGTCGTCGATAAATTTGATCTGCGTGAACACATGCAGTTCAACTGCAAGGTCGAAGCGATGATTTTCGACGAGGAATCGGACACCTGGCGTTTGACCCTGAATGACGGGCGCACACTGAGTTGCCGCTTCGTGATCACGGCGCTCGGTCCGCTGTCCACCCCGACGCTGCCGAACTTCGAAGGGATGGACGACTTCAAGGGGATCGCGTTTCACCCCCACCACTGGCCGCACGACCTGACGGATCTGAGCGGCAAGCGGGTCGGCATTATCGGCACCGGGGCAACGGCAATTCAGATCATCCCGGTGGTCGCCGAGCAGGCGAGCCAGTTAACCGTCTTTCAGCGCCGCGCGAACTGGGCCGCCCCGCTGAACAACGGGCCGATCAGTGATCAGGAAATGAATGCGATCCGCGCCCGCTACGACGAAATATTCGCCGCCTGCGCGCGTTCACCGGCCGCGTTCGAACACGTACCGGATTCACGCAGCTTCTACGACGTAGCGCCCGAGGAGCGACGCAAGTTCTACGATTACCTCTACGATCAACCGGGCTTCGGGATCTGGCTTGCGAACTTCCCCGAGATCTTCATGGACGAGAAGGCAAATGCGGAGATCTCCGATTACATTGCCGATCGGATTCGCCAGCGCGTTAACGATCCCGCGATCGCGGAACAACTGATTCCCAAAGATCACGGCTTTGGCATTCAGCGCCTGCCGCTCGAAACCGGTTATTTTGAAACCTACAACCGCGACACTGTGGAACTCGTCGACTCGAAAGCCACGCCCATCGAACGCATCACGGCGACCGGCCTGAAAACATCCGATCGGGAATTCGAATTCGACGTCATCATTTATGCGACCGGGTTCGACGCGTTCACAGGTGCCTACGACCGCATCGATATCCGCGGTCTCGGCGGCCAAAAACTGCGTGACGTCTGGGCCCGGGGACCGGTGACCTATCTCGGCATGCTGATCAGCGACTTCCCGAATATGGCGATGCTTGGTGGTCCCCAGGTGGCGGCGGCGAACTTCCCGCGCGGTTCCGAGACCGCAGTCGACTGGGTCATGCCCCTGATCGAGAAGATGCGGGTGGAAGGCTGTACGCGGTTCAATGTTCGCCGGGATGCACAACAGGCATGGTTCAACACCGTGAAACAAAGTTACGAAGGCCTGCTCATGAACAAGGCGCAAAGCTGGATCACCGGCTATAACTCGAACCTCGAAGGGCACGAATACGGCCACACGCGTTACAACATCTTCGGCACCGGCGGGGTCGAATACGCGAAACACCTCGAGCAGGCCGCAAAATCCGGCTACCGGGATATCGACATCACATAATAAAAAACGAGCGCCGACAGGCCGCGCCGTCCCGGCCGGATTGCCATCCCCCGGGACGCACCGGCGGGCGCCACCACGCGGGCGTGGCGCCGCCGACGAAGCGGGCCCGCGCCACTTAGCAGCCAGCGAGACCAATCCATGACCCTGAGGACATTCCGCGCCGCGTGCCTCCTGTTGCCGCTGCTCAGCAGCGCTGTAATTGCGCAAAACACCCGCGTCGATGACGCCACCCTCACCGCCGTCGGCGATGGCAGCAACTGGCCCGGATTTGGCCGCAATTATTCTGAACAACGTTTCAGCCCGCTCGACGAAATCAATACCACCACGGTGAAACGCCTTGGCATTGCCGCGATTACGGAACTGCCCAACGACCGCGCGCTGCTCGCCACCCCGCTCGTCGTCGATGGCGTGATTTACTTCACCGGGAGCTATTCCGTCGCCCGCGCGGTTGATGCGGTGAGCGGCAAAATCCTGTGGGAATATGATCCGAAATCGATCGAGCATGCCGGCGATCGACTGCGCGTGATGTGGGATCAGAACAAGGGTCCGGCCGTGTGGCAGGACAAGCTGATCATCTCCACGATCGACGGTCGCCTCGTCGGGCTCAATCGTCACACCGGCGAAAAAGTCTGGGAGACGATGACGATCGATCCGCGCCGCGGATATTTCATCACCGGCGCACCGAAAGTCTTCAAGGGCAAGGTGCTGATTGGTAACGGTGGCACGGAACACAATGCCGCGCGCGGTTACGTCACGGCCTACGACGCCAATACCGGCGAACAGGCGTGGCGCTTCTGGATCGTGCCCGGCAATCCCGCCGACGGATTCGAGAGCCCCGCCATGGAGATGGCGGCAAAGACGTGGACGGGTGAATGGTGGAAATACGGCGGCGGCGGCAACGCATGGCACGGCTTCACCTACGATCCGGAGTTCGATCAGATACTCGTCGGCACCGGCAACGGCTCGCCCTGGAACCAGAAAATCCGCTCGCCGGACGGCGGCGACAACCTGTTTCTGTGTTCCATCGTCGCGCTTGACCCCGATACCGGGGAATACAAGTGGCACTACCAGACCGTGCCCGGTGAAACCTGGGACTACAACTCAAACATGGACATCGTGCTCGCGGACCTCGAGCTCGGCGAACACACCGTCAAGGCGCTGTTGCACGCACCGAAGAACGGCTTCTTCTACGTCATCAACCGCGAGAACGGCGAGCTGCTGTCGGCGGAGAAACTCGGCAAGGTCACGTGGGCGTCGCATGTGGATCTGAAAACGGGTCGCCCGGTCGAGACGGCCGGCGCGCGCTATGAAAACGGTGAAGCGCTCGTGTGGCCGAGTCCGATGGGCATGCACAGCTGGCATGCGATGTCGTACAACCCGCAGACCCGGCTCACCTATATTCCGGTCATCGAGATGCCCGGCGTCTGGAACGACAAGCACATTGATCTGAAAGCGTGGAAGTCGCCCGAGTTGTTCGTGGATACGGGCACGGAGTTTGGCGCCGGCAGTGTCCCAATCGATTTTGGCACCGCGGCGCTGCTCGCCTGGGATCCGATTAAGCACGCGAAGGTGTGGCAACAGCCGCTGCCGTCGGTGTGGAACGCCGGCACGATGACGACGGCCGGCAACCTCGTATTCCAGGGTCGCGCGGATGGATTATTCGTGGCCTATGACGCCACTGACGGCAAGCCGTTGTGGGATATGGATCTCGGCCTCGGGATCTCGGCTCCGCCGGTCACGTATGCCGTCGACGGCAAGCAGTACGTGTCGCTGCTCGTCGGTTTTGGCGGCACCGGATCGATGCTTGGCGATCAGGCCGCGCAGCACGGCTGGAAATATGGCGTCCATCCGCGGCGCCTGTATACATTCGCGCTCGACGGCAAGTTCCCGCTACCGGTGATGCCGCCGCGGAGTTTTGCACAGCCGATCGATCCGGCCGATTTCGTCGTCGATGAGGAACTCGCGAAAACCGGGCTCGGCCTCTACGCACAGTCCTGTTTCATGTGTCACGGTGGTGGTGCGGTCGCCGGTGGCGGCGCACCGGACCTGCGCGAATCACCGATCGTGCTGTCGCGCCCGGCGCTGCACGACGTGGTTGTGAACGGCGCAAAACTCGAACGCGGAATGCCGCGCTTCGCTCACTTTGACGACTCTCACCTCGAAGCGCTGACGCATTATATTCGCCAGATGGCGCGCCAGGGCGCGCAAGCACAACACGCGGCGAAATGATCAGCGACCGCATGCAAACGCGCGACACGGTTCCGAACTCAACGCCTCCCCGCCGTTCGAGGGGGAGCATCTCCGGCGGGGGTGCGAAACATGATTCCGGCCCGACGCCGGACCGTCCCTGAATTCAACAGCCGTAGTCAGTACGGCCAGCGAGGATAATTCTCATGCATACGTTTGCGGATCCGTTACGCCGTGCGCTGCAGGTTGCGCCGAACAAGATCGGTCTTATCGACGGCGAGCGGCGCTTCAGTTTCAGTGAACTCCACGACCGTTGCGGGCGCCTCGCGGCCGCCTTGTCCGCACTCGGATTGCGCCAGGGGGATCGCGTCGCGATCCTCGCCGCGAACTCCCACATGTATATGGAAACCTACCTCGCGGTACCGGCCAGCGGCCTCGTCGTGGTCCCGCTGAATACCCGTCATGCGGCACCCGAATTGCGCTACGCGCTCGAAGATTCCGGCACAAAAGTGCTGATCACCGATCGCGACATCGGCGATCTCGCGGACTGCGTCGAGCGGGTGGTCAATGTCGACGACTACGAGGCGCTCCTCGCCAAGGCTTCCGCGATCGCACTCGGCGACGGTGTCACGGAGAACGATCTCGCCGGTCTGTTCTACACCGGCGGTACCACCGGCAAATCCAAAGGCGTGATGCTCAGCCATCGCAATCTGATCGCGAACACGTTTCACTGGCTCATGAGCGTGCCGCATTGCGCCGACGACGTGGAACTCGTGATGGCGCCGATGTTTCATGCCGCGGGTTCGAACGGCATCCTCGGCGCGATCTGGAACACCACCGCGCAGGTGACGCTCGGTGCGTTCGCGCCGGACACCGCACTCGACATCATCGCCGCGCACCGGGTAACGCATACGCTTGCGGTCCCGACCATGTTAAGCGCAATAGCGGAGTTGCAACACACCACACCGCGCGAGGTGAGCTCACTGAAATTCATCTCCCACGGCGGCAGCCCCGTGGCAACAGAAGTACTGCGCCGCAGCCACAGTGCGTTTCCGCACACGGAACTCGTGGAAGTGTACGGTGCAACGGAGTTGAGTCCGCTTATCACTGCCCTGCGCAACGAACAAGCCCTGCTCGACACGCCGCGAGCACGCAGTTGCGGCCAGAGCATCCCCGGTACCGACGTGCGGGTGTTGTCCGCCGACGGTGCGCCTGTGACGGCCGGCGAAGTTGGCGAGGTGGTAGCGCGCGGTCCGAACGTAATGCAGGGTTACTGGAACAAGGTGGAACAAACGGACGCGGTACTCAAGGACGGGGCGTACTGGACCGGCGATCTCGGCTACTTCGATGAGGATGGTTATTTATTTCTCGTCGATCGCAGCAAGGACATGATCGTCACCGGCGGCGAGAACGTGTATTCGACGGAAGTTGAGGAAGCGCTGTTCCGGCACCCGGCGGTGCTGGAAGCGGCCGCGTTCGGGATACCTGATCCAAAATGGGGCGAGGCCGTACACGCCGTCGTCGTGCCCCGACCCGGACACGAGTCCGTGGACCCGGCGGATATTATCGAGTTCTGTCACGGCCAGATCGCCGGCTACAAGGTGCCGAAGGCGATAGACATCCGGCAGGAACCGCTGCCGAAGTCGGGTCCGGGGAAAATCCTCAAGCGCGATTTGCGTGCGCCGTTCTGGGAAGGGGCGGATCGCGGCGTCCACTGAGCGGCTTGTTGCGAGACGATGCCCGGCGGGCGTGGTCGCGCAATACCCGTTTCTAGGCGAGCCTGGAGATCTCGGTTTTCAAGTGCGTGCTGCCCGACAAGGAGTTCGTTATCAGGCAAATTCCCTCGGCCTTCTCCAAAGCACGGAGCGCCTTCTCCTCGAGCGTATCGCGGGGAATCGTGAGCTTGGCTGTGACGTCGAAGCGGGTGAATTTAGTCGTGCGCTCAATGCGCTCGAGCGTGCCCTCCACTTCACATTCCAGCGACGCCCAGGATAATTTCGAAGCCGAAGCTACGGCGCGAAAACTCAGGATAAAGCAGTCCGCGACCGCCGCGACCAGCAGGCTTTCGGGTGACCAGCGATTGCCCGGGCCGCCGAATTCCCGTGGCGGTGCCGAGGGAATTGTTGCCAGATCCGTGGCGGAAATGTTTACATCTCCCTCCGGCTGCCCGGTTGCGGAAACGGTGTAATGATGTGGGAGCTTTTCCATAATAATTTCGCCGCCAATTGAGTGCCTGTAAATGCGGCCCGCCCAATGCGAGCCGCGAAACTGCGCCGCTACTTCCCGGAAAATTCCGCTTTGCGTTTGTGCAGGAACGCCTCGAGACCCGCGCGCGCGTCATCGGTGCGCATCATCGAGGCAATACCCTGGCTTTCAAACTCGAGCTGCGTTTCCATCGATTCGGAAAATGCCGTGTGCAACAGATGCTTGGCCTGCCCGTACGCCTTCGTTGGCCCCGCAGCAAACCGTCGCGCAATCGCCATCGCTTCGCCCATCAGATCGTCAGCTCGGACGACTTTATTCACGATCCCCCAATCAAGCGCTTCGCGCGCATCGAGCACCCGGTTCGTCAATACAAGTTCCTTCGCCCGCAAGAGTCCAACGTGCTTCGCGATAAAGTACGTTGAACTCGCATCCGGGCTCAGGCCGGATGCGGTATAAGCGGAGACGAACTTCGCGTTCTCCGAGGCGATGACATAGTCACCGGACAAGGCAAAACTGAAACCGCCGCCGGCCGCCGTACCGTTGATGGCCATCACCACCGGGGGATCCATCCGATTCAGGCGTGCGATCGCCGTGTGCAATACCGTTGCCATGCGTGTCACGAAGGCGGAAACGGTGTCGCCTTGCGCCATGAACTCTTTCAAATCGCCGCCGGCGGAAAACATCTTGCCCGCGCCGGTGATTAGCACGGCACGAATGCCGGGATCCGTATCGCACGTCATCGCCGCATCGAACAGGTCCTGCGCCATCTGACCATTGAGCGCATTCATTTCGTCCGGTCGATTCAGAGTGATTATTCCGACGCCCGCGTCTACTTCGAGCGTAATCGTTTCGTAGGGCACCAGTGTGTCCTCCAGGATGTGTTTGTTATGCCCGGCGCACGAAGTTTATACCGTGCAGCGTAGCGCGTGCTCGGCGCGTTCGCCGGCGACGAAACGATTCGCGGTGAGGCGTTTGAGGAAATGCGCGAGACGGTATTCGTTCGTCATGCCGATGCCGCCATGCAGCTGCACGGCGTTTTCCACTATAAAAATGCCGCTATCCTCGGCGCCGATCCGCGCCGCGGCAATTGCACTCGTGGCGCCGCTGAAACCAACGGTATCAATAAGCGCGTAAGCGGCTTCGAGCAACGACTCGGCCCGGGTCAGTCGCAGCTGCATATCGACGAGTCGGTGTTGCA
>JAULKQ010014541.1:0-24714 GCA_032356285.1 Smithsoniella earleae | reverse complement strand
AACCCGCGAGCTTCTGCCCGAACTGTTCGCGCTCGGCGAGATAATCGCTCGTCAGACGGACTGTTGCGCGCATGATCCCGACCGACTCCGCCGCAACCAGCATTGCGTATCGGCTCAGGGCTTCATCGATCAGCGTTTCGACGTTGCTGATCGACAGCAGCGCCGCCGTGGTGAGCCGCACACCACTAAATTCGAGGTCTGCGATCGTGCGACCATCGAATGTACGATACGGTCGCAACACGAGACCCGGCGTGGCGACGGGCATCAGCACCAGCGCCACGTCATGGGGCGGTTCATCAGCACGCACCGACACGAGCAAGGCATCCGCGATCGCGCCGTCGAGAACGGTGGCTTTAGCGCCACGCACGATGATGTCGCCGCCATCCCGGGTAAACGTCGCTGCAACCGGGGTTGCGTAGTAAGGCGCGTGCGTGGATTCGTGGTGTGCGAGCGCTAGAATCATGTCACCGTTAAGCCACCGTTCGAGCGCCGCATCACCCGCACCCGCCGCGGCCCCGAGCAAGGGATTTGCGAACGCCGCCTGCGTGAGCAAGGGTTCCGGCACGAGACCGGGGCCCAGGGTCTCGGCAATCGCGCCGAGCAGTGAGAATGCCAGGCCGAGTCCGCCGCGCGCTTCCGGCAGGTCCGTCGCCGTCCACCCGAGAGCGACGATTTCCTGCCAGCGCTGCCGGCTGCAGGGCGTGTCCGTTTCGATTCGCCCGAGATGCTGTTCGCTCGGATAGCGTTCCGTCACGAACCGTTCGACGCTGTCTATCAGGGCATCGCATTCAGGGGCGCGGTCGAAAATCATGGCTCGGATTCCGTCAGCGTCGCGATGCGAGTGAGCGAAACACGAGATTGCGCTGAATTTCGTTCGTGCCGCCGTAAATCGTCGTCGCACGGTTGTTGAAATAACTCGCGAGCCAGCCGGGCACCGTGAGTTCGCCCAGATCATCATAGAGTTTCCGACCGGAAGTTCGTGGGTACAGACCGTCGCGCCCCCCGAGCGTGAGCCCGAGCGCATCGATGCGCTGCCCGATCTCGGTCCATTCGATCTTGATTATGTTCGCCGCCACGGGGCCGCCGCCGCCAAGATGCCCGAGGCGCAGCTCCGTCGCCTCGTAGGCGCGCAGATCGAGATCGATTTGCGCAACGTCGTCCCAGAAGCGCGCTGGCGCGCGCATATCGCGGGCACGTTCGATCAGCAGCGCGAGTCGTCGTCGCAAGCGGCCGCCAAACACGAACGCACCGCGTTCAATCTCGAGCAGGAATTTCGACACCTGCCAGCCGCCGCCCTCCTCGCCGAGAATCTGCTCTGGCAGTACTTCAACGTTGTCGAAAAACACCTGATTCAGTTCATGGTCACCGGCGAGCAGCCGGATCGGCTGCAGCGATACTCCGGGTGCACGCATGTCGAGCAACAGGAACGTGAGTGCATCTTTCGTCCGCTCGCGGCGCGTGCGCACAAGACAAAACATCCTGTCCGCGTACTGGGCATCCGTGGTCCAGATCTTCGAGCCGTTGACCACGTAGACATCGCCCCGGCGTTCGGCGAACGGCGCGACGTTCGCGAGATCCGAGCCGGCCCCGGGTTCGGAGAAACCCTGGCACCAATGCTCGTCGTGACGGACGATGGAGGGTAGCAGCCCGGCTTTTTGCGCCTCGGTGCCGAAGCGCATGATCGTCGGTCCGACGTAATTGATCCCGAACGGCCGCAGCAGCGGAGCGCCACGCAAACCCTGTTCGTACAGCCACAGGTAGTTCCGTAACGGCGACCAGCCGAGGCCGCCATGCACCTCGGGCCAGTGCGCGACGTGCCAGCGCGATTCCTGCAGACACCTGAACCACGCGTTCGAACGATCGTGAGCGCCGAAAAACATGCGTTCCTCATCCACCGCCGCCCGCAGCGCGGGATCAAGGTTCGCGGCGAGAAACGCGCGCACTTCGGCGAGGAACGCGCGCTCGGGCTCGGCGAGCGCGGCTTCGAGATAAAACCCGAGACTTTCCACCAGCGGCAGCGCCCGGCTCAGGTACCAGTGGGTTTCATGCCCAGCGCACGCTGCGTTGCTTCGGGTAGACCTGTCGGGTCGAGCAGCACATCGTAGAGTTTAAGCCAGTGCGTATGCGCGAGCTGATGCAGATGGAACGCGTTTTCCATCGCGAGTTCGCGCCCTTGCGCGTCCTGGCAGCCATTGATCGCTTTTTTCGTGAGCTTGAGCGCGAAGCGCGATTTCGCCGCAATCTTGCGCACCATTTCGAGCGTTGCCGCCTCGAGTTCATCGCGCGACACCACCTTGTTGACCATCCCTAGGGATAACGCGTCGGCGGCGCTGAGCGCATCGGAGGTGAACAGCATCTCTTTCGCCTTGCGCGCGCCGACTTCCCACAGGTGCGCGAAAAACTCGACCCCGCCAACGCCGAAGCTCACCGTCGGATCGACGAAGCTCGCATCATCCGTCGCGATGATCAGATCGCACGGCCACACAAGCATGAGGCCGCCGGCAATACACTTGCCTTGCACGGCCGCTATCGTCGGCTTCGGAATATTGCGCCAGCGTTCGCTGAAACCGAGATAGATTTCTTCCTCACGACTCATCTGCGCTTCGGCCCCGGCGCAGCCGAAACCGCACATCGAACCGACCGTGGTGTAGTCGTGCATATTGTCGTGCGGTGTTTTCTCGGCAAGATCATGGCCGGAAGAAAAATGCTTGCCGTTCGCGGCGAGGATGATGACGCGGATTTCGTCATCGTGCGCGGCGCGGTCGAAGGCGCTGTTCAGTTCGTAGAGAAACTGCGTGTCCTGTGCGTTCGCCGTGTCGGGGCGGTTCAGGACGATCCGCGCAATGCCGTCTTCGGGCGTTTCGTAGAGGATGTAGCTGTAATCGGTTTTTGCGTCCATGGGTCGGCCTCAGTGCTGGGTGGAACGGAACATTTTTGTTGTCTGAAATTGCGCAGATTCGCTGTTCGCGGGCGCGCAAAAACGCGTGTCAATCGAGTCTAGCCTGTCGTAAACGGCAATAAAACCTTTACGTCGTTAAAATTATTTTTCGATGCTAATTCGCCCCGTGTGCTGCTTCCGCGGGGCGGTGCGAGCGGGCTATTCGCCAGCGAACTCGTTAGTGATGCCCTGCACATCCGCCTGCGTCGTCATTTCCAGCGACCAACGGATCTCTTCTTCTTTGAAAAACAGGGCTTTGTGTTCCGCTTCAGTGAGCGCCGCACGCGCCTCGCCGTAGTTCGCCATCGCCGCGTCGAACACGGGCTGCAGAACGTCATGGCGTATCGCCAGCGGCATATCGACGTAGTCGACGCTGAGAATATAAACGTGTTCGAGGGTCGCGTTCATGAACCGCGCGCGCGCGGCACCGCGTGTGGCTTGCGCGGTGCGCAAAACCGCGTCCTGCGCCGCACCGATCAATGCGAGGTAGCGACCGGACGCGCGGTTCGCCGCGTGTTCATTGTGCGCTTTGATCATTGCGCTCGTCTCGGCGAGCTTCTCGCGGGCCGTGGTAAGCGCAAACGGCAACGCGCTGCCCCGCCAGCGCGCGAGCAGTAACAAGACATGCTCGACGCCGGTGTCAAGAAAATAACATACGCTGTCCGGCGTACAGCCGGGATCCGGCAGCCATTCGATGTCGGCGAACGAGTTCATGAATCCGTGACCGGCATACACGCGTAGCGAGAGTGCGACGCACAGCACGGCGGCCCCTACCCGTAGGTACTTCATGATGGATCCGCCCCGCCGGGCGGCTCGGCGACATCAATGACGAACGGAAACACCACTGGCTCGCCGCCGGGTGCGACCTGCAGAAATACGTGGTAACGCCCGGCCTGCGGAAACACGGTACGCATCGGGATCTCGGGACCGTTGAACACGAGTTCGGCCTCGAGGCACATCAATTGCACCATCATCTCGGCAATGCGTGCGCCGCGCGCGGCCGGTGCGAGTTCGTGCTCGTGGGCAAGTTCCATGATCGCGGCGACGCGTGGCGTGTAGCTGTGCAGATGACCGAAATTGCGCCCGTCTTCGCGCCACACCGCGCCGTGCAATTCCGTGCCGAGATACAATTCGAGATCGGTGACAGGCTCGCCCTCGCGTTCGACGCGCAGGGTCAAATCCGTAGCAAAACCCGCGCGCGGCACCGCGGGCTGACTGCGCAACTGCGCGGTGAAACTGCCAATCGCACGTTCGCGCGTGAGATCGACCGCGACTGCCGCTGGTATCTCGTCACGGTTACCCACGGTCACGTCGAACTGCTTCACCCAATTGCGATCGCGGTGCGCAAACTCACTGACAATCCGGTAGCGCCCGGCGTGCGGGAAGCGATACGGGAATCGCAGGCGTCCGGCGCGACGATCGGCCTCGCTCACCGGCGCGAAATCTTCATGATGAATGTGGGCAAAACTGCGAAACGCGTGGTCGGTTATGAACGTATGCAGATAGCGCTCATGCGCAAGTTGCGGATCGGTAACGGCTTTGCCGGTGGCTGTGTAGGTGAGTGTGAATTCGAGCCAGGTTTCCTCGCCCGGCTGCGGCACCGTGGGCGTGGTTACGAGCGCGAGCTGGTATGGTCCGCCCGGCCGTCCGAGCAGCGGCGCATCCGTCGATTCGGTGCATGCGCAGAGGATCAATACAAAACCGCACAGCGTGAGCGACAACGCAAAGGACGTGCGGGGGTTACGCTCGCTTTGCGCGGCTACATCGAACACGCGCAAGATTCGTCGGCCGGACGTGTGCCGCGGCTCAATGATCCGCGGCGTTTGCATCGCCGGTCTCGAATACGAGATGCCCGGCTTCCTCCTGCGCCCGGATCCGTGCCGCCACGTCCGCCGGGACGGCGGTGTTACGCATACTCGGGAACCGCCCCTCGAGCACACGGGGGCGCAGGAAGTACTGTTCCGGATCCTGGATCAGGACGTCGCTTTTCAGCGGCTTGTACAGCCAGTCGCGGCGCATGAATTCGGCCGTGAACAGCATCGCGACTTCCTCGTCCGTCCAGCTGTGCGGTTCGTGCGGATCGTGGAAGCTGTAGCTGATCAGATCGTTTTCGATGTTCCAGTAAACCGTCTGCATCGCGCTGTAGCCGTAGTTCCCGAGATCGGGACGCCGGTGATCGGCGAGCCGCACTTCGATCGTCATGAGCTTGTCGTTCGCATCGTACTTCTCGCGGCGCAGCGGGAAGAACGTGTTCTTCTCCAGCCACAGGATCAGGTATTTCTCGCTGTAGCCGGGCAGCCAGTCCGGTTTCGCCGTGGCTTTAACCACCCAGCACGCAACGCCACCGTCCGGCAGGTAGTGCGGGAAATGATCGCCCATCATCCTGATCGAGGATGTCGGCCGCTCGGTGACGCCGGTATCGGGGAAATCGAGCGTAATCGTCGGCCGCGTGTTCGGAAAGCGCACCGTGTCGTGGAGCACATCCGTGCCGAGCAGTTGCCATTCGAATTCCCAGGGATCACGGCCGATCACGTCGTCGAATGTTTGCGCATTGTCGGGGAAGCGCTGGTCGCGGCGCGGTTCCGGTTGGCGTCTTACGCGCCGCAGCGACGGGGAGTAGATGAAGTAGTCCATCTTCGTGCGGAACTCGGCGTCCGTGCGCCGCGGCTGCCACAGCTGTTGGGTGCCGAGCGCTTCAGGCGGGAATGTGTCGTAGGTCATCCATTGCGTATACACCTCGCCCGGTTTCGTATCGTAGAGATAGGCAGCAAAGCCCTCGCCCGGGTTCTGCATCAGGTAGAACAGACTCTCGCCCTGGTTGATGTAGCCGCTGCTCGTAATCACGCCGAACACATCGAGAATCGAGCCGGACCAGCGCGAGACGTGCGGAAACTCCGCCGATCGGTAACCCATTTCCTCGGCCGTGTATGGCGCCTCGAAGGGGTAGATTTCGGCCGGCATGTAAGGGAATTCGGGATGGCGGGGGGTGGATGTTGCCGGATCGAAGCGCGCCTTGTCTTCAGCGCTCATCTGGTCGACGGTTTTCCACGTGTCAGCAATCGCCGGCGCCATGATGGACAGCAGGGCCGCGACAGACGCGGCCGCAAGCGAGACGCCACGGATACTAGAACTCATAACTCAGCTCCCAGCTGACGTTGTCCCATTCTTCGTACTGGCCGTAAAGGCCCGTGTTCGTACCACTATCATAGCCGTTGTAAACGAGCTGGCCCTGCACGAACTGGGAAAACTTGTACTTGAAGCGGAGCTTGCTTTTCAAACCTTGCCAGTCCGCCTGCGGACCGCTGACGACCGGGAAGAACGTCAGCTCCATACTCAGGCGATCACGCGTGAATGCGAAGGGTCGTGAGAAGTTAACCACCGGAATCACAGTCCATTCGTCGCCGATGCCGCCGGCGAAGCCCGGACCGAGCGTGTTCTTCCAGTCGAATGTATAAAACAGTGAACCCTGGAAAATCAGGGTCGAACGCGCCGGCAAACCAAACTCCACCGCAACCGCCGCACGCAGCGTATCGCGTTTCGAGGTGCCGTCGAGGTTCAGCCCCGTACGCGCGGCGGCCCGCTTGTCGAAGTCGGCGAAGCGCACGCCGTTCGCGTACAAGCCTTCCACCCGGAACACGGTTGGCAATTGGTTCACGAACGGCACGTCGGTGAACGTCGTCGCATAGTCCGCGGTGATGCCGAAGTGATGCAGCCGTTCGTGGCGCGATCTGAGCCGTAACCGGGTCTGCCCCCCAACCACCTGCGTGCCGACAACATGTTCGACGGGATTCTTGTCCCAGCCGTAGAAATAGATAAACCCGTAGGTGAGCGAGCCCTGTGCGCGATCGAAGCGCAACGCATACTCGTGGTCGCTGAAATTGCCCGCTTCCGGACGCGCGACGCCAAGCCGGATGTCGCCGTCGAATCCGGGTGGCGGTACCAGCGGCGATGCCCACGGCGAACCCGGCAAGGCCTGGCGGTCGTGCTCGAAATCGAAGATGTACAGCAACTGGACGGAGTTCGAACCCCAATAGTACGTGCCGCTCGCCATCCACGTCGGCAGGCGCCGCCATTCGAAGTCCTCGGTTTCGAGTTGCACCGATTCGCGGCGATCCATCGCGTTGATCGTGTCGATGAACTGGCCGTCCATCTTGCCCCACGCAATCTGTTGCTTGCCGACCTTCAAATCGAAATTCGCGGTGCGGTAGCTCACGTATGCTTCACGCAGCACGCGTTCGGCGTCGTGATAGATCTCCGCGGTGCGATCGATCTGATCGGCGAACAGGCTATTCGAATCCTGCCAGTCGTAAACGCCGTCATAGAGGAAATGCGAGGTGACGTTCAGGTCGAGACCGGGCGCGAAGTTGTACGCCGTTTCAAGTTCGACGAGGTGCTGCAATTGCAAAAAGCGGAAGTCCTGATTGCGAAAGCCGACGGTACCGTCTTCATCCGTGAGGAAATCGCCCCACTGCCGAATGAAGCCCTTGAATCGCAGATTGGGTACCGCGCGTTCGATCGGTTTCGCGATTTTCTGGCCGATCGGGTTGAACGTCGCCATCGCACGATCAAATTTCGACCAGGTGTCGGACAGACCGTCAGCCGTGGCAAGGCTCGGCCACACGCCGAACACCATGCTTGCCAGGAAGACGTACCGACCTGCTGTTGCGTAACTCATCGGCCATTTTCTCCCCACAATGGTGCGTCACTCCCCGACGGGCCGCGCCGCGGTATTGTCTTGTTGGATTGCCAAGAAACCGGGATATATTTAATTTACTTTCTAGGAAAGTATCATAATCAATTAATTATTAAGATGTAAAATGCAATTATTTTTTGTGTCCGGATAATCGCCGACACGTTCACGATGATCGGATCGCGACTGCACCACGATGGGGCTCCGGCGGCGGGCGCGCAGTTTCGGTGGTTGATAACGATTCCGCTTGACCCAGCATCGACTCGTGGCGGCATCACGCCGAACCTCGATTTCACGCGGCCCACGGCTGCGAGCTGGCCGGCACGCCGCTCTCAGAACCCTGCACATTGCAGCGCAACAGGTTTTGCGGGAATAATCCCCGCTCGCGCCGCTGATGCCATCGCACAACAAACGGGGATAGAGCTTGGAGCTGGAAAAACCGCTACTGTTTGCCGCGATCGGCATGATCGCACTGTTCTCACAATGGCTTGCGTGGCGCATGAAAGCCCCGTCCATCGTGTTCCTGCTCGCGGCGGGGATCCTGATCGGACCCGTATTCGGCATTCTCGATGCCGACGCGTTCCTGGGCGATCTGTTGTTCCCCGTGGTATCAATCTCGGTCGCCGTGATCCTGTTCGAAGGCAGTCTTACGCTGCGCTTCCACGAACTCCAGGACACCGGCTCCGCGCTGTGGCGCATGCTCACGATCGGCGTGATCAGCACCTGGGCCGTAATCGCGTGCGCGACGCATTATCTCGTTGGCGCCTCGTGGGAACTCGCAATCCTGTTCGGCGCGATCATGGTCGTGACCGGCCCGACCGTCATCGGCCCGATGCTGCGCGCCGTGCGTCCCACGGAAAAAATTGCGCGCCTGCTGCGTTGGGAAGGGATCGTGATCGACCCGCTCGGCGCCGTACTCGCGATCCTCGTGTTCGATCTGATCCTCGCACACCAGAACCCCGGACACGCGACGAGCCCGTTGGCCACGCTCGGTGAACTGTTGCTTGTCGGCATCCTGAGCGGCTGCCTCGCGGGCCAGGTGGTGGGGCTCGCGCTGCGCAATTTCTGGTTACCGGAATATCTGCACAATGTGGGCACGCTGCTCGTTGTGATCACGGTGTTCGTGCTGTCCGACGCCGTCGCGCACGAATCCGGACTGCTCGCCGTCACGATCATGGGCGTTTGGCTCGCGAACATGCCAGGGGTGCGTACGGAAGAAATTCTCGACTTCAAGGAAAGTCTGAGCGTGTTGCTGATCTCGGGGCTGTTCATCCTGCTCGCCTCGCGTCTGCAACTCGATGCGCTCGCCGCGATTGGACTGCCAGCGCTCGGCGTCTTTCTCGTGACCCAGTTCGTTGCGCGGCCGCTCAAAGTGCTCGTGTCCACGTGGCCGGGCGATCTCACGTGGAACGAACGTGGCCTGCTCGCCTGGATTGCGCCGCGCGGGATCGTGGCCGCCGCCATCTCGTCGCTGTTCGCACTCAGGCTCGAAGAGATCAATTACCCGGGCTCGGAAAACATCGTGCCGCTTGCGTTCGCATTGATCATCGGCACGGTCGTTTGGCAGGGCGTGACCGCGCCGACCATCGCGCGCTGGCTCGGGGTGGCCCAACCGGAACCCACCGGCATCCTGTTCGTTGGTGGGAATGCTCTCGCGCGCGCGATCGCGAAAAAAATGCACGACGCCGGTTTTCGTATCGTGCTTGCCGACAGTGGCTGGGACAATATCCGCGCGGCACGTATGGCGGGCCTGCCGACGTACTTCGGTAATCCGGTGTCGGAACACGCCGAGCGGCGCCTCGACCTGACCGGCATCGGCCATGTATTCGCAATGTCGCGTCGCGATACGCTTAACGCGCTTGCATGCGCCCGTTTCAGCGCGGAATTCGGCCGCAACGCGGTGCACGCGCTCGCGGCCCGCAGCGAGGAACAGCGTTCGGAGAAACACGTGCCGGCGCGCGACGATCACGGTGCGCTATTCGGCCCGGAGCAGGACTATGCAACGCTGGCCCGACTCGTTGCCGACGGCGCGGAAATCCGCCAGTCGAAACTGAAAGAAGAATTCAACTACGCGGCGATGCCCAAACAGAACCCGGGCATGATCCCCCTGCTCGCCTGGGATCCGGCGAAGCGGATCCAGGCCGACGCAACGTCGATCAACTTCACCCCGAAGCCAGGCTGGACCGTGCTGATCCTGATGCCGCCCGGCGCCGAGAAAGCCGTAACCGACAAACCCGAGTCGAAAAAATCCGACGCTGAGAAAGCGGCCTCGGAGAAACCCGCAAGCAACAAGTCCGCGACGGATACTCCCGCAACCGCGAAGGGCGCCAACGACGACCGCCGCCGCAACGATCGCCGCCGCAACGACCGCCGCAAGGGCGATCGCCGCGAAAAGTGAATAATGGGGACATCCCACATTGTTCCTATAATGCGGAGTAATGTGGGATGTCCCCATTTTTTTCCGATTGTTGCAGCGTGCTTTATGGCAGAGCACGCGTAGGTGACAGGACGGAAAGCGGAGCCTGGGAGGATTGCTCGTGAATCAGGTAGCAGACAAGACCGGGGTCGTCGTCATCGGTAGCGGGTTCGCGGGCTCGGCGGCGGCGAATCAACTGGTCAGGGCCGGCGTACCGGTGGTTATGCTCGAACGTGGGCCGTGGCGCGATACCGTGCCGGTTCGCTCGATGGGTATCGCCGATCCGACGCCGTTTCCGCGCGACCGCGGCATGTGGCGCTCCACCCTGCGCTCGGTCCATCATCGCTGGCTCGGCCGCAAGGGCCTGCTGCTGAATCCGCGCGGCCTGATCGAACTGTTCGTCGACAAGGGCCTCAGTACGGTGTGCTCGTCGAACGTGGGGGGTGGCAGCCACGTCTACTCCGGCGTCTTCCGCTACCCGCAGGTCGAGTCGTTCTGGGACGGCTTTTGCCCGGAAGTGACCGACCGATCGATGCGGCCGCACTATGAGAGTGTGCTGCGAAAATTCGACGCGATCGAACCCTCCGCCGACCTGAAAATCCCGCACACGGCGGCCGAGCGTTTCGGACCCGATGACCCCGTAGGCGGCCCCACGAGCAACCCGCCGACGTGGCTTGGCTTCCTGTTTCCGGAACACGTGGGCCAGCCGCAAAAAGTCGTTAATGAAGACGGTATCGAGCGCTGGCAAATGGATTACGGCGACCGCGATGGTCACGGCTTCTTCGGCGCGCCGAGCGGCGCGAAGACCACGGTGGATTTTCTGTACCTCGCCCCGCTGCTCGGCCGGGGTCTCGAGTTGCGGGATCTGTGCGAGGCAACCGCTATCGCGGCCATCCGTGAGGGCGACACCCCGCGTTATCGCATCGATTACATCGACCACCGCACGGGCGAGACGCGTGCGCTGCAGGCGGACCACGTCATCTGCGCGGCCGGGACCATGAACACGCTGCGCCTGCTGTTACGCAGCCGCGATGTCGAACACACGCTGAGCGGCATGCCGCAGCTCGGACGCCGGCTGGGCGGCAACGGCGATTTCTTCGCGTTCTGGGATTACGACGAACCGGGCCTCGACTTGTCGACGGGCCTGCCTTTCCACGGCGGCTTCGAATTGAAGAACGACCCGTCTCCACAAATGCTCACAGGCGGCGGCTGGCCCGCCGCGCACCGCTATCCGCTGCCGCGCTTCCTCAAGGAACGCATCAAGCGCGCAGCGTTCACCAGCAGCATGGGAGTCGACGCGATGGACGGCACCGTCAGCATTCGCAAAGGCCGGCTGCGGATCGATTTCGATCCCGACAACAGTCCCATCTATGCGCAGATCAAGGCCACGTTCCGTCGCATGAGCGAAGCGACCGGCCGGCGGATCTTCTATCCCAAAGACCCGGTCACCGTGCACGCGCTCGGCGGCGCGTGTCTCGGCCGCGATCGCGACCATGGCGTGGTTGATGGAAACGGTGAGATCCACGACCTGCCGGGACTGTTTGTCGCCGACGGTTCGGTGTTCCCGCGCATGCCCGGCGGACCGCCGACCCTTGCGATTGCCGGGTGGGCGGAGCGGCTCGGGGCACGACTGGCCGAGCGCCTGCGCGCCAGCGCTGATACCGCGGATCGGGCGACGTCAGCGTAAGACGATTTACCGGACACCATTCGTCCACCCGCGACGAAGCTACACGCCATCGGCCCTGCTTCGGTGCCGGCCGTATCACCCGGCATGCGAAAATTCACGCGCGAACCTAAAGCCGGGATATCGTGCACAACCCGCGCAATGCCGACCGGAGATCGCGGCCAGAACCGCTCCCGCCTGAACCGCCACGTCCAGGCACGTTCGACGATTCCCCCCTTCACCCGAACCCGGCGGATACACCGTCAGCAACGCGCTGGCGCGCGGCCGCTGTCACAGCTGGTGAAAAGCCTTCGCGGCAATCTGGCCGATTTCCTCGTCCTGAAGATACGTGCCGCCACTCTGGCCGAGCGCACCAAGCATCGTGCCATCGCCGTCACGCAACACGATCCCGCCCCAGACCGGGGTGTAGAGCGGATCGCAGAACCAGGTGATTTCGCGGCGTTCATCTCCGAGCGACATGTCGAACAAGCGCGTTTTCAAGACCTTCGTATCCATCTGCCATTTCGTCGCCGTATACGCCTTGTTGTAGCTCATGCGCGCATTCAGCGCGGACGCGCCGTTCATCCGCGACAGATGAATCAGATCGCCACCCGCATCAACTACCGCCGCCGCGAACTTGATGTCACGCTGCTGTGCTTCTGCGAGCATGACATCGACGATCATGCGCGCTTCGTCTAATCCGAGTCTCGTAGCCATTCCTTCGTTCTCCTGATTTTTCTTAAACCTGGAAATTCAGAGGACATCCCACATTTTCCGCGTACGCAGGGAGAATGCGGGATGTCCCGTTGCCGGCTTTGCTAGTTACCGCTGGCGGCCGACAGTTTCGCCGCGCTGTCTCTGGCGGTGGCTAGCGCCTGAGCGCCTTTACGCGCCTGTTGGCGGATGTAGTGCATGAGGGCGGTGATGTCATCGTCGTTCAGTTCGGCGAAGCGCGGCATGCCGTTTTCGATCTTCGCGCCTTCCCGGATCACGTCCACCATGGCGGCATGCGTAAGCGGTATCGGCGAGGCGCGCAGATCCGGTGAATTACCGCCGGACACCACCCCGCCGCCGTGGCAGAGAAAGCACTGCGAGGAATAGATCGCCTTGCCGTGTGCAACTTTGGCCTCGTCGATCTCGAAGTCCGCGACATCGATCGGGGTCGGAAAAAACGGCGGTGGCGATGCCGGCATCGCGAGCTTCGAATCGCGCGCGAACGTTAGCAGGCGGCGCGGATGTTTTTTATACGCCCAGCCATGCTGCGCGGCGAGCGTACCGGAGATGAGTCCAGCGCCACCCCAACCCACGAGCAGAGAGATGTACTGCTTGCCGTCGATTGCATAGGTAATCGGCGGCGCGGAGATCCCCGAACCCACATTCACCTTCCACAACTCCACGCCCGTCTCCGCCTGGTAGGCGACAACGTCGCCGTCCGCGCGGCCCTGGAACACGAGATTGCCGGCCGTCGTGAGCGTGCCGGGGTTCCAGTTGTTCGGCAGCGGCACTTCCCAGACCGCCTTCTGCCGGATCGGGTCCCATGCCTGCAGGCGTGCCGACCCGAGATCGCCCGGCGCGTCCTCAGTGCCGAACTCAACCCCAACCCCGACCTTGCCGCGCGGCGACTTCCACGCGGTGAGATCGATCGCCGTATCGCGGAATGTCGCCGGCAATTCGATGGTCGGAATATAGACAAGCCCGGTATCCGGGTTGTACGACATCGCATGCCAGCTGTGCGCACCGAACGGGCTCGGCCACACGGTTTCCTCGCCGTCGTCTTCGTAGCGCGCGCTCGGGACTTCCACCGGGCGACCGGTCTTCAAATCAACATGCGTCGCCCAGGTGACTTTCGCGATCTTCTCCGCCGACAGCAGCTCGCCGTTTTCGCGGTTGATGACGTAGAAGAAGCCGTTCTTCGGCGCATGCATCAATGCCTTGATCGTCTGGTCGCCATATTTCAGATCAGCGAGCACGATATCCATGTTCGAGTTGTAGTCCCAGGTCTCGCCCGGCACGGTCTGGTAATGCCATTTGTATTCGCCGGTGTCGGCATCGAGCGCGAGGATCGAACACAGGAACAGATTATCCCCGCCACCCGGTGAGCGGATCTTGCGATTCCACGGCGAACCGTTGCCGGTGCCGATGTAGACCGTGTTGAACTCGGGGTCGTAGGTGATGCCGTGCCACACATTGCCGCCACCGCCGAATTTCCACCACTCGCCGGTCCACGTTTTCGCCGCCATCTCCATCGCCGGATTCTCGAAGCCATCCGCGGGATTCCCCGGTACGATGTAGAAGCGCCACGCGAGTTCGCCGGTGTCCGCATCGTAGGCCGTGACGTAGCCGCGCGCCGCGTTGTGCTCGGTGCCGCCGTTGCCGATGATCACCTTGCCGCGAAAAACTTTCGGTGCACCGGTGATATAGAACGCCTTGCGCGGATCAATCGTCATTTGTTCCCAGATCGGGGTACCGGTTTTCGCATCAAGCGCGATGAGACGCCCGTCGATCGTGGAGATGATCAGCTTGCCGTTCCAGAACGCCGGCCCCTTGTTCGAATCCCACATATTGATGAGACGATCGCCGGCATGCTCAATCGACTCCGGATCGTATTCCCACAATACTTTGCCGGTCTTCGCATCCACGGCGCGGGCTACGCTGTAGCTGCCGGTGAAATAAAGCACGCCATCCACCACCAGCGGCGTGGCGACGAGGGAGCGGTCGTTCGGCAGTTCGAGCGCCCAGTCCAGCCCCAGGCGTTTAACGCTATCCGTATTAATCGCATCGAGCGGACTGTAGCGTTGCTCGCTGTACGTGCGTCCGAACGCGAGCCAGTTCTCCTTATCGTTCTCGTTCGCGAGCGAGGCGTCGTTGACGGTCGTCCCGGCGGTAACAAATGACGCCGCGCAAACCAGCACGCAGGCGAGCGTCGATCTTAAAAGTGCACTCACGGCTTACCCCTCCTCAGGAATAGATTTGTTCGACGCGTGATTTTTTGTGCGGCACCGCAGCACTTCAACGTCGTCGTGAAACTAGTGTAGGTGACCCATCCGAACGTGGGAACCAGTTGCACTCGCGAGTGCCTCGCGGCGACTGTTGCGCTAACATCCCGGGTATAACGCAGGAGATCCTCGCGCATGGCAATGAACGAAGTCGATCCGTATCGCTTCACCGGCCGCTACATCAAGAAAGTGATCTCGGAGGCGATCGACGCCGCCACCCCGCCACCGGATCTGCCATGGACCACACTCGCCAAACCGATCAACGAATCCCGCGTCGCACTGTTATCAACCGCTGGCATCTCGATGCGCGACGACACACCGTTCGACATGGACGGCGAACGCGCAAACCCGGTATGGGGCGATCCGTCATGGCGGCGCATTGCCGGTGATGCAACAAGCGCCGATGTCGTGGTAAACCACCTGCACATCGACACGCGCTACATCGAACGCGACATCAACGTCGCGTTGCCGACAACCCGCCTCGCGGAACTCGCCGCGGCCGGGATCATCGGCGACAGCGCCGCGCATCATTACTCCATCATGGGTTTCCAGGGCGACGACAGCTCGATACTCGAAAACGACAGCGCACCGGAAATTGCCCGCGCCATGCATGACGACGAAGTGGACCTCGCCATCCTCGCCCCCGTCTGACCCGACTGCTGCCGGACCGTGGGTCTGGTCGCCAGGAAAATCGAAGCGGCGGGGATCCCGACCGTGACCCTGAACATGCTGTGGGTGTTTCAACAGGCGATCCGCATGCCGCGCGTTGCGGCGATAGAACACCCGTTCGGCAGGCCGTTCGGGGACGTGGATGGCGCGGTCACGCAGTCGGCCGTGCTACAGGCGGCGCTCGCCGTGTTCGAGCGCGCGACCGTGCCCGGGCACGTGGAGCATTTACCGTTTGGCTGGCATGAAGAGCCGAAACAGACGAAGTGGCATCCACCGGTGGCGGCGCCGATTATCGGGTATATGCGGGAGTTGGGGCGGTTGTAGTGGTCTCGTATGACCGTACCCCCCTGACATTGCCAGTCGCCAAATCAATAACGTTTTTCTCCACGCTTCATGAGAAGTCCATCAATAGTAAGGTCATACCTTGGCGACCTCATTGTTTGACGCTGGAGCCGGGTTTGAAATACCAAGTTTCGACGCAATCCTTGCAGCTCGATCGTTTGCATTGGCTACTGACATACGGTGTCTCTCGTCACCAAATTCCTGGTATTCGGAGGCAATTTCGTAGACTGTGTCCGCGCCCAAATATTTACTCAGCGTCCGCAGGTGCGGTACCAGGTGACCTGAATCTTCTCTCATTGCGCCTTTTTCAAAACCAAACTCTCCGCTGGAGGTCACGATGATTAATGTCTTACCCGAGAGTACAGGTTGCAACGGGAAGTCCCCTCGCGAGAGATCGAAATCAAACGTTTTGTTTATACGTACGATTTGATCGAACCACGCTTTTAGCTGAGCCGGCATACCGTAGTTATACATTGGTGAGGAAATCAGGATGACATCGGCTGCTGCCACTTCAGCTATCAGCTTATCTGATAGTGCCAGTCTCTCCTTCTGCGCTCGCGTTCTTTTCTCCTCAGGAGTAAACGCCGCGCCAATCCAGTCCTGTGTAATGAAATCAGGCGGATTCACGCCAACATCACGGTAGATATACTCATCTTCAGGCCGATTCTGCTTCCATGTATTAACGAATCGCAGGGCGATATTTTTCGATATGGAATTGTGATCCGGGTTCGGGTTGTTCGCAGCTCTAACGCTCGAATCGACGTGTAATAATGTGCTCATCTTCATTACCCTGGTTGATTAATGACCGGAGCTATTTTGTGAGCCTGCGCGGGATACGACAAACGAAAAAGCAACATTTATAGATGAATTTAATTCACCTATACTATCGATGAGCTGATTGTCAGTCTGGAGATTGAGTTTGCAGGTATCGTTACAGGCGCTGAAAGCCTTTGAGTCGGCCGCCCGTCATGGAAGTTTCAAGTTGGCGGCAGAAGAACTTTCGCTGACGCCAACGGCCATTTCACACCACATTAGCAACCTGGAAAGTCGGTTGAATGTAAACTTGTTCCATCGACTGGGAAGGCGGATATCACTAACCGGAACAGGTTCAAGATTAGCCAGCGCAACCTCAGACGGGTTTCGGAAAATTGACAGTGCTTTGGAAGAGGTGATGAAGGCTGGCAGCGCGGTCAGGGTGACGACGACATCATCATTAGCAGCTATGGTGTTGATCCCTTCCCAGCATGAATTTGAACAAGCGAACCCTGATATTTCCATGGAAATATCGACCGGCGAGTCGGTTGATAACCAGTCATACATTATTCCCATACGGTTCGGCGATGTCTCAGTCGCCGAGGATTCTGATGTCATCAGATCGGAGTCATTCAATGTATTTGGCGCTTATGGAACGACGTCTCCTGCCTGGTCAAATGAACGCATCACCCTTTTCACAACCGAGTGGAAAAATAAATCGCTACCGGATCCCCCACTACGCGCCTGGTTAGAAACGAATGGGCTGGATGGGTCGAATATTAAACTCAAAAATTTTGATCAAGAGTTTCTCGGGATCCAGCAGGCTGTGGCAGGAAAAGGACTTGTGTTTTGTTCCACGACGCTAACTAAAGGGCTGGTAAAGTCTAAGCTCCTGCGACAATTTGGAACTCGATCGGTCCAATCAGATTTTTGCTATTACGTCCCAGGCAAGGACAGCTTCGAAACCAGAAGCGCAGTCAGATTTATCAATTGGATCGAAGATATTTTGAACCAATAGTTCGTGCGCGCACTTCTGGCTAGCCGGGTATTCCCAAGGGAAATACCTGCATCGCAACTTGCTTCGCACGTAAACTCTACTCGCTGCGCTCCCGGGGAAACGTGTCAGGTTTATATATCGCCAGAAAATAACTTAAAAATAAACCAGACACCTCATTTGCGATTGTCGACCGAATTTGCGGGCGATTTCCGCGTTGCAACAGCGTTGCATTCGCAAGGCACGAAGCGTATACGGTTTATTTGAGGTGAGCTGGTGATATTTCATCATAGGTTTCCTTCTCTTGGCCGAAAAGAATTCTTACGAGTATCCCAGCTCGCCTCGCTTAATTCGATGGAGGTGATTTTTCGTGTTGCACTTACATTGTGAATCCGCGTCGAAATCTTCTGCAACCGGCCGCGACTGCATTCATCACTGCGTTGAGCGGACCCTCCTAAGTATGAAGTATGAACTTCAGTTTCATCAGTCTAACGTGTCTACGACACATAGGTGAGATCACTAGTGAATACTATTGATTTTAAACCACAATATAAAATTGTACTCATCTACTTATTGGCTGGCGTTATCTGGATATTTTTCTCAGACCTTGTTGTGGATTCCATATTCGTGGAAAAAGCTGATCTGAGTTACGCGCAAAATATTAAAGGATGGCTATTTGTTGCGGTTACCGCCATTCTCCTATTTTTTCTGATTAAGAAAGACGTTTCCGAAATAAGTGATCTAAACGTTAGTCTGGTTAGTAGCTATGACCAGACAATTAATGGCTGGGTCAAGATTTTAGATGTCCGCCATCAAGAAACAAAAGATCACACCATGCGAGTAACAGCTATGGCACTGGCCCTAGCCAAATTAGCTGGCATATCTGACAAGCATAAACTTGAGCATATAAGGCGTGGCGCAATTCTTCACGATATCGGAAAAATTGGCGTACCTGATGAAATATTGGTGAAACCCGGAAAACTTAGTGAGAAAGAGTGGGAGCTTATGAGAGCGCATCCTCAAATAGCTTATGATCTGCTTCTGGATATAAGCTTTCTGATGCCCAGTATCGCCATTCCTTATTGCCATCACGAAAAATGGGATGGGAGTGGCTATCCGCAATGCTTGAGAGCTAACGCTATACCAATCGAAGCCAGAATATTCTCAATCGTAGATGTTTGGGATGCGCTTATTCATCCGCGTGTTTACAAATCTGCGTGGGCTGAAGAGGAAGTGCTAAATCATATTCAAGAACAGGCAGGAAAGCATTTTGACCCCGAAATTACCAAAATTTTCATGGATAATTACGAAGAAATTAAATTGCACGCAATGCCAGTCACGTACACTCGGATACGATAGTTCCTGCGGTTTAGTGGACGCCCTTAGCTAATTACTCAGGAGTGTCTACCGATGCCAAAATCAGGCCCGTGCACGACCTATAAATACAGCGACGAGTTTAAAGCGACAGCGGTTTGTTTAAGCGTACTGCCGAACGTTGCCATCCAGGATGTTGCTGCGTCTTTTTACATTCACTCGTTCATATTGTCTCGTTGGCGCTAGCAAGGCGCGAGGGCGGGATCATGGCAAAGAGTTTAGAGATTGATAAAGAAATTGCAGCGGAACTGAAAGCGCTGCGTCGGCCCAAGAAGGATCGTGAGCGTCTGAAGCTCAAGCACGATTTTTTGAAAAGGTGGTCGAGATCACTTCGAAACGAAAAGCCACCTCTTCGCCGTGAGCGCGTTATTGCTTGCTTTGTTCGTCGTAGCGTCGTTGCTGATCCTGGTTTTTGTTCCATGCATGCGGAAAGCTGGCGTGTTTGTTACCGAACGGGCGGAAAGCGCATAACAATGCCCTCCTGTGGACTCCGAACCCTCTGCGCCTTTTCGCGCATGCGCTCGGAATTTTTTCGCGAAAAGACCGTCAGTAATCGGCGCAGCTGAACCAGGCGCCAGGCGCCCCGGAAACAGAAAATGACCGTGTCGAAGTATGATCTTGCGCAATTGAATATCGCATTGCTGAACGCGCCGATTGACTCGCCAGAGTTAGCGGAATTCGTGGATAACCTGGATCGAATAAACACGCTCGCGGAGACTTCCCCGGGATATGTATGGCGTCTGCAGACCGAAGGGGGCGATGCTACGGACATCAGGCCCCTGGGCGATGAATACATCGTTAATCTAACGGTCTGGGAAGACGTCGATTCACTCTACAACTATGTATACAAATCAGCGCATGTGGAGATAATGAAACGTCGCCGTGAATGGTTCGAACGGATGCGTGAAGCTTATATGGTCATGTGGTGGGTACCTGAAGGACATCGCCCTACAATTGAGGAAGCGATGACGAAGCTGCAGATACTTCGTAAAAATGGCCCGTCGCTTGACGCGTTTACGTTCAAGAAGCCGTATCCCGCACCAAACCGGAGTGGGCGCGGATCGCCGGGTCCGGTCACAGATACATGCACCGCCAGCTAAACGGCGGCTTGGATTCGAAGTCAAACGCGAAAGCGCAATTCCCGTTCCTGTCTGTCCCGTTTCTGACCATCGCACCAAGCATTACGAGCAGTTTTTTCGTGCGGGCTATCAGCGTTACCTGCCTCATTTTCGGCGTCGAGACGCTGCTTGCGGACGGCGGCCCCGATGTTGGTGGTTTTCCCTTTCGGATGAGCCGTTGTTGAAACCCCTCGCCCTTGCTAAATTCGAGTTCACAGGCCCGTTCGACTGTTCGAGATATGAAATGAACCTACCCGGTTCCTCACGCTTGTTAACGGGATCAGCGAAGCTGTTGTCGGGGATCAATCGGGCACCGGATTGGAGGCCCGCTGTTACAGGTCCCGGGGCCACATCAATCGCTTCGGGCTTGGGAAGAGAACGTACAAAAGGGGTCATCGGGCCCGCTTCAGTGCGCTTTTCCAATGCGCAGATATTTTTGAATCTCCAATGCGCCCTGGAATGGACAAGTTACCCCAACGATAGGCGGGAATAATGAATCTGCAAGATTTAGCCGCAATAGCCGAGATTGTCGGCGGAGCCGCCGTAATCGCATCGTTAGTGTACCTGGCGTTGCAAATTCGCCAATCTAATACCGCGACCCATCGTCAAATGTATATGGAGGCCGCTTCTACCTTATCTGAATACTGGCTTGCATTAGCCCAGGATTATCCCCTTTACGAAAAATTGACCACAATGCTCCGCGCGCCCGATGAGCTGTCGAATCCGGAGAAGGAGCAAGCTTACCTGCTATTCGATTCCTATATGAGTTTGATGGAAAGTTACTATCTGCATAATCAGGAATATGGGGAAAATACGTCGCAAGAGCGGTGGGGTCGCATATTGGGCAGGATGTTGAATGCTCCTGGCGGTACCGAGTATTGGCTGAATCGAAAGTTCTACTTCCCCGGGGAATTTTCAAATTACGTAGATTCACTATTCGTCAAAAACGAGAGCCAAGTTACCGATACCGAAAGTCCCGACTAACACCGGGATCAGGTCGGCCGGTTACAGAGCGCTTGCCCGATGTGTAGAGATCGTCACCTCGCGAAGCGATCTCCAGGCGGCAAGTTATCCCGGTGTCAGGCCGATGTTAAGATTTCGAATCCTAGATGCGCAGGCCGAGGTAGATATGAAGGGTGTTGTAATCGTTCGAGGTTTATTGAGAGACCTTCCCGAAAATGAATTACGCGAAGCCCACGATCGGTTACTGGACAAATTGAAAGGTCCTGGCCGGGATCTCGGAAACACTGGCCATCGGGCTTACCGGAATGTTGCGAACCCCCGCGAATTGATGGTCGTGGATAGCTGGGAAGAGATCGACGGCGCAGAGAAACTGATGTCCAATCCGGACCTTCCGGGGCATCTTGGGAAATTTTTTGACGGAACACCCGATGTCGCAATTTGGTCTCAGACAGATTGGGATGGTTACGATCAATAACAGAACCGGTTAACTACAGAACGGCTGAACATGCGCCCGAACCGGGCGCATCCGTCTGACCAGCGACAGTGATTCGTAATCAGGCTTTTTTGGTCAATCGCCTCGTTCCGGTCAGCCCCGTTTTTGATCACTGCGTTCAGCATGACAATCGGCTTTCTCGTGCAGGCGATCAGCGCGAAGATCTACATCGTTCCGGCTTCAAGCAGTGGCTGAGACGTCGCGCGGATTCTCGAGTTGAATCGAACGGCGGTCATCGTTGCTGTGAACACAGCGGACCGCACAGTCGCCCTGGCTCCTCCTCTATCAGGGCCAGGTCCCGCCGTCGCGGTTAAGCGGCGCCCGGACGACGATACGGTCGAGTTTGTCACACGAGAGACGGCCGGTAAGCGTTCGGATCCCGCTGCAATCGTTGGTGACACGAAACTGCATATCACCCTCGATGATGAGGGCAGCGAGTTGGTGCCTGGTGACGTCGAGCCCGACGTTGACGATCTTCACTGTTGGGTGAGCCGTTGTTGTAACTCCTCGCCCTTGCTAAATTCGTGTCCGCGGGGCCCGTTCGTCTGTTCGGGACAGCGAAGTTGTTGCCGTTGCTGAAGCGGGCTACTGGATTGGCGATCGGGTGCGACAGATCGCAGGCCCGCCTTATTCGTTGCAGCCCCGGGGAGGGAACATGCATTGCGCTGAAGCCCGACCCGTTACAGTGCGCTTTTCAGCCGCGGCGTCGCATTTTTGCATCGGCGAAGTACTGTAATGGGGAGGTCAACGAAACGTCAGCATTTGAATGGAGGTAATCATGGAAGTTGAGCAAACCGAAGAAAACCTGATTCACTGCATTTACGCGAGCGCTGCTTCAAGGGAATTCACACCGGAAGAATTAGAAGAACTGCTGGTGGTCGCGAGGAAGAATAATGAGGCTCTTGGTGTCACCGGGATGTTGCTGTACGAAAAGGGCTCATTCTTTCAAATCCTCGAGGGTCCGGCCGAGGCCGTGGAGCCGCTTTACGCAAAAATTGGTGCCGATAAGCGGCATGCGAGTATCTCAAAGCTCATACTCGAGCCAATAGAAGAACGGGATTTTCCGAACTGGAGCATGGGGCATGCTGCCGTGCCGGTCCGTAAGCTATCCGAGATCGATGGTTTGAATGATTTCTTCCAGTCTGGAAAATGCTTTACGGATCTTGACGACGGCAGGGCAAAAAACCTGCTGAGAACGTTCAAAGAGGGTCAATGGCGTTTAACCATTACGGGCGAATAATGCTGACCAGACGTGTATGGGCTACGCCTACACGCACAGATCGCGATAAACGTGTGGATGTCCTTACGCGAGAGGCGCCAGCGTTCGGGTACGGTATTTAACTGTTAGCCGGAGATCCCGCAGCGGCACAGTCGCTGGCAATCGTTGTCAAAGCAGAGCTGGGGTCCCTGGACGGCGCTTTCCTCAACGCGGGGATCGGCCTGACGGCTTACAGCAAGCTTCTGACTCCCGGCTTTACCATTTCAGCGCGCAGCTTGCTGTAAGCTGCAGTTTATCCGAGCATCCGATAGCACCTTAGCCACCCGAATTGACGGAATTTGAATCGGTGTCCTGAATGCATCGCGCGACAAGACCAGCGGGAATTTGCCCTGTGGTGGCCGCGGCCGCAGCATTTCTATTGATTATTTCCGCACCGCCATCGTGGGGTGCGCAATGGCAGGTGTATTGGCCCGACCCGATCGGCGATACGAATATGGATCAGGGGGATGTAAGCGGAGTATTACTGCTGTTTGACGATGTTGCCGATAAGTTCGAGTTCTATGTCTTCGCAGATCCCGCGGACCCGCTCCACGGCAACCTCGGCGTTTCATTCGCATTTACCTTCGGCAACAGCTGCTGCTGGTGGGGCGGATTTTACTCTTTTGATAATGTCGCGCCGACTACGATGATCCTCGTCGCGACTGGTGATGGGGGCCAACTTGGTCAGTGGAATATCGGTGACCCGGTATCATCCCAAACCCCCGGAATCGTAAGGCGGGTTGACGGCCAGGACGGCCCGGGAGCCGATGGGATCATACGGGATACCGGAACCCCGGTATTTATTACACAACGAAACAGTCAACTCGAACATCAATTTGAGCTTGAGCGCATTTTCCGCGCTGAACGTATTGCTCCCGCGATAAACTATTTATTGCACGATCAGGATTAAAACCAGGAAACGGGGTCATTCTGAACTTCCCCCCGCAGCCCCGACCTGCTCACGCCGGCGCCCCGCGCGCCGATCACCCCGGCATACGTTTGCGTCCGGCCACCACCAATCCACCAACCGCGCTGATGAACATCCACATAGCCGCAGGCAGCGGCACGGGAGCCAGCACGTTCGCGCGAACGGTGTAGAGATTGTCCTCGAAGACCCCGAGATCGACCTCGCGCTGCCCGATGCCTGCCGCGGCAACACCTTTAATCTCGGTTGGCCTGGCGCCGATCACCGTATCACTGAAAACGGTGCTGAGCGGATTGACGATTCCGCTCAGGCCAGCCGCCGTCCACGCAAAATTGATCGCCGTGTCGGTAAAATTTTGCACCGAATTCGTGTACGCATAGCCGGCTTCAGTTCTGACGACCCGGCTAACGAAACTGATTTTCGTCGGGCTGCCGGAGATATCCGATTTCGTTTCGGCGGCATCACCGATGAGATCGAGTGCTTCGGACAAAGCTTCGATGGCCGCTCCCGGGGCTTCTCTGAAATACCCCGCTGGACCCGCGATGCCCACATCGGGGTCCAGGCCTGTATTCGTTATTGTCAGGCTGCCGGTCGCACTCGCGACCGTCTCGTAGGTAGTGTAGGTGCTCGTCGGTGTGAGCCCTGAAGCCGTCGGGATAACCCCGGAAAAGCTGTAGCCGGCGTCGGCCATATCCCAAACAAAGCTGACATCGCCATCAATCGCTTCGCCCTGGATGCTGTGCGTTACGGTGCAGGGCGTGCACAGGAATCCGGCGATAGCGTCCACGGTCGAAGTTGCCGTCCAGGAAATACCACTGTAGACCGGGTCGGAAAGGCTCGATGTCAACGTGGCCGCGCTCGCGGGTACGCTGCAAAAAAGCGCTGCCATCAACAGCACCTTGTTTCTCGTTGTTCGAATGATCAGAGGAAGTTTCATTGTCTTGGGAATGTCCTGTTCGCGCAGTTCTCTGCGGAGACTGAAATAACGAGCGCGGCATGCTACAGGAAATTGTTCGTAACTCCCGAAGACAATCCGCTAGCAATGCCGATTTCGAAGATTTGCACAACCGATAACGAAACTGCGACTCACGGAACAGGTCTTGCGTTGTGTCCGATTCGACC
>JAULKQ010014519.1:0-11160 GCA_032356285.1 Smithsoniella earleae | reverse complement strand
CCACCCCTCAAAAAACGCAAGTTCGCAGTCACTTTCGGTTCAAAATATGTAACGATAGTGAGCTGTCTGCTTATTGTGTCCCAAAGTAGAGGTTACCCAATCCATGGTCTTTTGATGATATGCAAGTGCTTTGTTCCTGTTCCAGGTTCACATGCGCGCTGGAATGCACTCAAACATTGGCACCCAATAACAGCGTTTGATGCAGTATGGGCGATTATGATGTTGTTTTTTCAAGGGCTCGCGACGCTATTGCCAAAGCACAGCATTTGTCTAGCGAAATCGGCCGCGTCGTGAGCAGGTGTAGAGATTTCTGCGCTGAAGCCCAAATATCTGTCGAGAAAGGCGAAATTATTAATGAAACATTACTCACGTCTAAGGTGAGCGAAGTTGGCGACTCTCCTGTCGTTACGCAAGAAAACCGCGGTCAATCACCCATTGCCGAGCAAGGTTCTGTAAACGATGTTTTTTGCGAAAGGAATCTTAATTTCGGCCATGCTCAATCCCATGAGTGTTCAAGCCAATTGGGACCACTGGAAATTCTTTGGCGTGTCATCATATTGCGGGTGAAACAGCTGCTCATCAGAAGAGCAGAATTGAAGAGCTTACAAATAGCTTTGCTGTCTCAGTCATCGTTAGTTGCCGGCTTAAGAGACACGGGTTTATCTAATACGGTGCTACTCTCTCATTCCTGGTCAGTTTCTCTATCCGAGTCTGTCTTCATCGCACTTTGTTATGCGCGGCCAGACCTTTGATCTCACTCAGTAACAAGTTTGCAAGGTGAGAGTTTCTTTGCAGAGCACAGCAATTGAGTCAGCGCTGACTTTAATCAATGACAGTCTTTCAAACATTGATTGTACTTGTGAACTAGTTGGAAAGCCGGTTGAAACTGCACTCTTATGTGACCTGATAGACAAGGCAAGCCGTCGAGCAAGCGAAGTTTTTCAACTTGTCACCCGCTTAACTAACATTCTCTTGTCATTAGGTGTTCATGGAAATGAAAGCCAAGTTGACCAAGGTATGCACACGTAGTCCTTATGAACATCGGGAGGCGCAAATTCGTATTAATGTCAGGTGTGACACACGTATTGTTACCATGCAGGAGTCAGCGTTGAATGCTTGAAACATTTGCCAGTTGTTGTTTGCACTACAGAGCAAGCAGCAAATCTCCAGCATGAGAAGTGTTCCATTTGTTGGGGGTCTTTCGCTGCTGGAGAAAGGTTGTCAGCATTTAAGTGTAAGCACGTACACCATCATGAGTGCCTGAAGGAGTGGTTACTAGTATCTGGCTGTTGTCCATTGTGCAAACTTCAGTTTAGGCATGAGGAATTTGAACCCAGCGTAGAGCGGCCGTGACAAGAAATGGAGCATCAAGTGCAGTTGGGAAACTTGCAGAAGTAGTAGGATTGCACAATTAGTATCGCACAAACATAGCACTCAAATTATTCTAGCTGATCAGGGCCCTAGTTCGAAAACCAGGATTAAAATAACCCACACTCTGCTGTACTAACATTATATGTCAGTGTACATGGTACAGTGTGACTAGTAGATCATCGACCCTTCGTCACGCCAATGTAATGATCTGTCAGAATAATATCTTGGAGTAAAACGTCAACCATCATCAGTCTGTGAGGGCTAGCACGCCATGTAGCTACTTCATCACTAGTTGAACATACTGGACTGGTTTAAGGTAACAGACGGTGGTACCACTTTCAGGCACCGTCGAGTTCATTCTCAAAGGGAGCTATGTGTTTCCCTTATGAAGTTATCATCACTGCAGAGATAACTTTCAGAAGCCGCTGTAGTTGTTTGGCTCAAAGTTGTTTGATTGTCTCGGAGCTTGTGACCTCCCTATCCTCAACCTTGCCTGATCTTGATTCGCATTAACAACCGACTGATTCTGATAAACTTCCTGATTGTTCCCGATCCCGTGTGACGAACTAGGACGATTGGTTGGCTGCGCTGAATGTCCACGCATTGTGATAATCAAGCGGCGAAGAGTGCTGTTATCAGCCATCACCCTTTGCATCTTGCTGTGCATAGACTCTATCTCTTTCTTCTTTTCGTCCAATTGCGCTTCTAGATCACTGATGTATTGCTTTTTTCTCTCCCTGGCCTGCTGTGCTGAGACTCTATTCCTTAGAAGCCTGCGCAAGCGCTGTACTGTTCAGCATCCAACGTGCTTGCTGCAGGTACGAATCTTGCGTTGGTTGGGGGATGTAAAAACAAACCTCTTAAGCCGCTTGATTTCTTTTTCATCTGTAAGTGTTTTCAGCCGCTTTTGCAGCATTTCATGGCTGTAGTCTTCCTGGACATCACCATCGGAATTTGAGTCAGCCTCGGTTACTTTCTTCTGTCGACGTGCCTTACAGCTCCTGGTTTTCTTTTCATGCTCCATCTTAACTTCAGCTTGCTTCCTAGCATTTGAGTTCTGGTCCAAATCTTCGTTCATAGTACTTGCGAAATCTCCTGCATCAACTAAAAAGGGAGTGGTCATGGGCATAGCGGAAATTTATAAAAGCGAATATGAGGTTGTGAACCCCTCCTTGTAAATATGGGAGAACAATGAAATGCAATCATGGATTACACTTGAAGCGTAGGTAGATGTGTACGTGAAAAGCCTGGACTTTCGAAAGGCTCGCTTCCCGGAGCATCTGCTCCCCGCCTGCGTGTGTCCATGAAGAATGCCACTCTGGGCTACGTCAACAAGTACAGCTGTATTCGTAAAGTGCAGAGTTTCTTCATCAGTTGCTTTGCTTCCGAGCTTCCGAAAAATGCCTGAGAAGTTCCGTCAAGCTTCTTGGAGTCGAGAAGAATGAGGAATACAGTAGTGAATAATAAAATGAAGTTCATGGGGACGTTTTGACGAATTTCTGTGCTTACAGGCAAACTCCACTGGAATTCCTTAAACCTCGTCTGTGTGTGGTTGCAGTTCAACTGCTACGGTAGGCACAAATCATGAAGTATCTAAAGTGTCTCTTTTGAGCTTACATGCATTCATACCAGCACCTGCGAAGTGAAGTTTCACCACAAAGATCCATAGTCTTCACCCATCTGTTACATGTCCAGCTCAAGCAGGACATCCAATGCATACATGCCCCGTAGCAGATACGTAGTAGTGCCGGTAGAGCACCTTGAGCAGAAAAAAAGTGTTGTCCCCAATCACAACCTCCAAAATCTCCGGCATAACTTGCAAAATTGTACCAGAGCTGTGAAGTACGCACAGCAACCGCGCACGTGGTAACATAAACAAGTTGAAAAAAAACATCAGTGGATGGTATCATGCGAGAAGTAAGGACAGTGAGAAAAATGAATGCACGGTGCTGCCAAGTACACCGTGCTTCGGTTGTGAGGTGAGCACAAGTATCGAATGGGATGTGCTATTTTAAGGTTCTATTCCTACGAGGGAAATAGCCAATGGAAACAAGATTCTAAACAAACTATGCGGAAATTTTTTAATCTAAGCTTATTATTAGATACTGCAGGTTGTGGAGGGTACGCAAGCTGTCTACTCGCTGCAGTGCACTGGAACATGCTACAGCTGTGCAGAAGCCTGCCCAACCAAAGCTCGCCAACCCAGCAGATGCGCCAAGCCAGGATAAAGCTGAGCTTTCAAAAGTGTATCTGCCGACAAGTGACGAGTCTGAAGTACTACTTCGTACACGTCACTCTTGCGCGCATCTAATGGCGATGGCCATGCAGCGGGTAAATAGAGGCACGCAAGTGACAATTGGTCCATGGACAGATAATGGCTTCTATTATGATTTTGACATGAGTAATGCAGAGCCCTGTAATGACAGCATGCTCAAAAAGGTTCGGAAAGAGATGCGCAGGCTCATCCGTAGAGACTTGCCATTTGTGCGAGAGGAGGTGAGTGTAGATGAAGCACGTAAACGGATCACGGAACAAAATGAGACCTACAAGCTCGAAATTTTGGACTCCATCGTAACTAGGTGTGTCGGTGATGCTTCATATCCTCTAAGTGTGCTTGTATTTCATGTTACAACCAGCTTGTGGAGTAGGGGAACATCACATATTTCCAAAGATACGAACCAAGCGAACAGTTCAGGGACCCTACTGCTCCAATCACAATTTACCATATTGGAAACCCTGGGGAGAAAGAGTACTGGTGGGATCTTTGTGCTGGACCACATGTGGAATCGACTGGCCAAATCAATGTAGAAGCTTTTGATATTGAGAGTATGGCAGGTGCATACTGGAGGGGTGATGAAAACCGGCAGATGTTAACTAGAGTATATGGCACTGCTTGGCAGAGTGCAGTTCAGCTAGAAGCGTATCGCTATCGCCAAGAGGAAGCGCTGAAGCGAGACCATCGGAAACTTGGCCAAGCACTTGAACTTTTCACCATCCAAGTGAGCTTCTATGCTACTGTAGGGTTCCTGTATCTTTATATTCCTGTATTTTTGTAGAGAAGTGAGTTCATTTCATTTGCAGGAGAGTGCAGGTGGTGGCTTGGTATTCTGGCTCCCAAAAGGAGCAATGGTTCGCAACCTGCTTGAAACATTTTGGAAAGAGGTTCATCTTGCAAGAGGATATGATTTACTCTACACTCCCCATATAGCAAAAGTGGATCTCTGGAAAACTTCAGGACACTTTGATCATTATGGAGAGAACATGTTTGACCAGATGCAGGTGCAGAACATCCTTCACATCCTGTGACACAATTTCAGTTCAATCTTTTCTGCTTTTTTGCACATTGATTGTCTCTAGTTCTGTTGCAACGTCGTTTTGTAACACATTCTATTTGGATCTTAACGACCAATTTCAAGTATATTTAACTTTAAAAGAAGAACAGCAGCAAACAAAAGTTCAGTGTTACTGCACAATTCACTATTCTTGTTTTTTTGAATTGTCAGTACACCCTGCATGGTGACATGTGTGACGTTATGTGTAACATTCACAGGTATGTGCAACATTCACAGGAGTACTTGCTTAGCTACACAATATATAATATTAAATTAATGCACAGCAATACAGACCGCAAATGTTATTTAATGGTAGGTTGGTATGTGCAAATATGGAATCAGGTTTCTAGATCTATTTGTTCTAAGCTGTTACACAGAACCAGGATCATCCTTTCTTGGCAATTGTTAGCCCAAAAACTTCTTCATTGAGGTGATTGAGCACATTCTCAACTGACTAGATGATTGTAGCCGCATTTTGCATGACCATCCCAGCAGCTATTCTAGAACTAACCTGACTTGATACTCAGGGTCAATAATATAGTCATGCTTCTGATTGGTAAAAATTATTGTGTCTTGTGGCTTGATGAGAGTTAGATGCTCATGTCAAGCTGCTGAATTCATGCAGGTTGAAGACGAGCAGTATCAGCTCAGGCCTATGAATTGCCCATTTCACGTGCTCACCTACAAGCAGTCTAGGTATTCCTACAAAGACCTGCCCTTAAGGTGGGCTGAGCTTGGCACAGTTTACCGATATGAACGCTCAGGTACAATGCATGGATTATTCAGAGTTAGAGGTTTTACCCAGGTACAGTCTCTTGTTCCTCTGCAAGCTTCAAACTCTGCACTGAGCATTTTCCTATCCACGTACAAACAGAAAGCTTTCTTGCAGTACGCCTAGAATAGTTATTACATGAAGTTATGAGCAATGATTGGCCACATGAGAAGACTATAATCTTCAATGTAGTTGTGGGGCAACATGTGTGACTGAACTATGCAGGATGATGCTCACATCTTCTGCACCCCTGAGCAGATTTCTGCTGAAATTGGGCAACTTCTTTGTCTTGTGGAAGATATTTTGGGCAAGTTTGGTTTTTCAGAGTATGAAGTGAACTTATCAACCAGACCTGATGACTCAATCGGCTCAGATGAAGTCTGGGAAGTAGCAGAGAACTCACTACAGAGTGCACTTGATGGAAAAGGATGGAAATTTTCCATAGATGAAGGTGGCGGCGCTTTCTATGGACCCAAAATAGACATCAAAATCAAGGTAAGCCGGATTTCTTACTACCAAGAAGCCAAGCCATGCATGATTATTTTACCTCAATTGCAATGTTTCACAACCCTTCTTGAAAGGAGTATGGACAGGGACTTTGTTGTTGTCCAAGTGCATACTTTGTCCTGCATTCTTTTAGTTCAGTAGCTTCAGACTAGGCGGTGTGTGTATGTGTTGATGTCTGTTTCTGTGTCACCTTGCTTGTGTTACCTTGCTTCAAGTAGCTTGCATACTATCAACATAGTGTACATGTGCCCTGAAGATTTCTGTACGAGGAGCTCTTACTAATGAGCTCAAAGAAATGGACCCTGAATTGCCAACTAAGTCATTTTGCTTGAGTCCGCTTTCAAGTCACTTCCAGACAGCCTGGGCATGAAAGATGCAGGCGGCTATCGTAATGTTAGAGTATGATTCTATATGGTTTAGCTCACATAAATGGTTATAGTGAATTGTAAATGAGTACTTAGATTAATATTTACTGCACCAAAGCAGTATATGATGGCTGAAAGTTTGAGTGTGGTTCCAGGACAGCATTGGGCGAAAGTGGCAGTGCTCAACAATCCAGCTAGACTTTAACCTTCCAGAGCGGTTTGACATTGACTATATAGATGCAAACAATTCAAAGCAACGCCCGATCATGATTCACCGGGCAATCTTCGGCTCAATCGAACGCTTCGTTGGCATCCTCACAGAGAATTATGCTGGAGCTTTCCCTGTCTGGCTTGCCCCTGTCCAATGCCGCATAATTGCTGTCAACTCTCAAGTTGAGGAGGAATGCAGTGCTTTGATGAAGAGAATGAACGAAGCTGGCTGCAGAGCGACAACAGTATGTTTTCCCACCTTTTTGTGCGCACCAGTTGTACAAAAAGTTGCTGTTATGTTGAGAGATTGCCCTTTTGGGCTTGCTAAATTTTCATATTAACAGAGACTTGTCCTGTTGCACTGTTTGGGTACACCAAAAGCCACGCTAGATATGTGTATAATCAACTTTCCACTTTATCACTTCACAAGGCACTGTAGGTCTCAGGAGAGAAGGTGGGAAAGGCTATACGCAATGCGCAGCTTGACAAAATTCCTGTTGTGTGTGTTTTAGGCCCACGAGACGTGGAGGCCGGCACTGTTGGTGTTCGTACTCTCTCTGGTGGCGAACTGGGTCAGATGCCAACAGGCGAGGTGATAGAGCGTTTGTGTTCTGCAAACCGACAACGTAGTCAATTTTGATGTGTTTCTTTATAGCAAATACTCAACCAGCTTCCCAGCAACATCATTGTGAAATTAGAAATTAGCAATCATAACTGATTGCTTGTGTAACGAATTTATGCACCACTTCAGTTCATTTGCTGGGTTTTGTGGAGAATTGTTTAGCATGCAGGGACAGCAGGGTTTCAAAGGTTGTGAAACTTCAGCCTTGTTGCAAACAGAACTATGTTATGCTGTCTCAAATAACTTTGATACCTGTCTTCGACTACACTTGTATACGTGGATTATCCAGCTCGGTTTTTCCAATATATACACAGCAGAAAGTGCAAGGCTGTAGGTGGAAAGCTGCAACATAGGAGAGTGCACTCCACTGCTAGAGGGTCACACCATGTTACAGTTAAAGGAGTAATTCAATTGAATTGGAAATTTTAGGGTCGTAACATTGTTGTACGGCGATACATTGCTTCAGCTTGTGTTCTTTGGAGGAAAGTTTTCACCAGGAAGGAGGAGTAGAATGAGTTTCCATTGCGAAATTCATCCCTACCCAGAGGCAAACTAGAGAACACCAATGCAATATTGAGTTAGCCTCCGAAATCCTTTGTAACCTGTCCATTTCTGATTAACTTGATTAAAGCCGTGACATGCACCACAATCCTTTGGTTGTACACACCATTGTCTGACATCATTCTCTAGAGAGTGAACCGCTACCTCGCATCTTGTCACCTGAATTTTGACACATAGTTGCTGGCGAAGCTGATCATAATTTTTTTTGCTGACAGAACTGCTAAATTCAGCCAAGACAGAGCAATATGTTCTTCGAAAAGTGCCCAGTTTAACCACAGTCTTGCACACAACCTGGGGATTATGGACAACATTGAATATGAATGCAAGTGCCAGGAGATAGCCTGACAGATGATACACAATCAAGACCCAGTTAGTTGACTGGGTATAGATTGCCGCTTTGCCATCGGGATCTGCAGAGGCATGCATGCTGCATTGCATTCTCAAGAATTCTCCAGAGACAGAAGCCATCTCGTAGGGTTTATGTATGAACATGGTTCAGGGCATCAGGTCATGGTGTGGTCATTCCTACCAAATGGAAGCCTTGGGGTCTGCGCCGAGCCCTTAACTCAGGTAACGAAGCTGTTCCATCTAAAAAAATCCTTGCCTCTCTCTTTTGTGATGTCCACTCCTTGAGAGTGACAGCATTTTTCCACATAATAATGAGAACCATAAAACTCAAATTGTCACATACTTGTCATGTGACGCCTCGTCACTCCAGATTCAGGAAGCATGGAGTGAAGTTGCATTGCATAAAAGGATAATTCTCTCAGTTTCTGCTTATCACCTTCTAGCTATCAACGGATTTTGCATTGTTATGATTTAGTGCGTGGTTGTGTTGGATCCCTGTCATAGGTGACCAGTGATGTTGACGTTCGTCTATCATATTGAGTTTGAGCTTTCTCTTGGTATGCTCCCTTACCAGCAGCTTCTCTTGTTGTGAAATAGAGTGTATTAAAACAAGGGAAAGATGAATTTAGTCCTGATAGTGCAGGAGGGGACAATGTGGGGTGAAGCGAGGGATTGATATATTTGGTGGAGTTTAACACACTGTTGTCTGAAATAAACTAGATCACTAGAACATCAGTGAAGTCTGAGTAATTGAAGCACTTTGACACTTCTTATACAGGTGGGTACTGAAAGTTGTTACGGGTGGAAAACATGGGCTGTTAACCAGAGACGTGTCTAAACGCCAGCTGAGATTGTAGATGGAAGTATTGTACCAGGACTGCATTCAATTAAGAGGATTTTAGACGGGGCACCCAAGTATTTCAGTTCACCCAAGGCCGCTCATCTATCAGTTCGACTCGCGATGTTGCGATTACATATTAATAACATATTAGAAACCTTTGGTAGGTTCGGATCACCAGCTATGCGATTACTAGGGGAATTGGCAGATGTAGCAGCAACAGCAGGAAAGTTTTTAAAAGGAGAGTTCCTAGCAAGCTGATGAAAGCTAAAGCAGTTTCTACAATTCAGTGCGAATCTAGCGATGATTCAAACGTCAAATATGTGCATGACGGAGTATCATAGTGCGTCGTGGTCAGTGTGTCAACTTATGGGTGGTGTAGATATACACCAGTAGTTTTCTCAACCTTATTTAAATAGCTGCTAGTCCTCTATTGTTGCATGCTGTGTCTACAATCCTTCACTTCTGCGGCGTTCACTTCCGCAGCGCGTGAGGCATGCATATGGACCCATAGGCATAAGTAGAGGTTGCGTGCACAGGACACATACCAACACCTCCCCGCATCGATAGAACAAAAGCGTATTGACGTTACTTACAAAACAGATATTACATCATGCCAATGTTTAAATTTGTCCACCAAAGTGTTAGACAACTCGGCACCAAGTGGCTTGGTGAAATCATCTGCAACATTCAGTTTAGACTTTATGTAAGTAGGGTCAATGAGTCCTGCATCAAATTGATCACGAGTTGTGTGATACTTGACTGCTTATGTGGTGGGGCCAGGCCATGGCTTGCAAGAACTCGAAAATGCGCAGACCTCAAAAAAAAACTGTCTCATAGCTTTGATGTGATTTTTAATTGACACCCGATCTATTTTAGACAGTTTAGTTGTCAAGTCAGTACCATCCTTTCTAGTTGGAAGGGTAGACATTGCATCAATCTGCATATTACTTGTAACCTGGCTTTGCACATGTACAGTCATGAACATAATCAGACAAGTGCACAGAAGGCAATGTTTGATGAGCATGGAGTACGAGTTGCAAAGTACCTGTATTGCCTGCTTTATCAGAGCATCATGTTCCAATGACACTCTTGCACTTGCTGCAGTCTCTTGTGATACTCCATTGTGAATCAGTTGCCGCTCTAACTCGTTCAAGACATGAGCCAAAGTGTCGATTGTCTTACCCAATGAGAATGGGCCGAACTTCAAAGGATCCCCACCTCGAGCCTACAAAGGGTAAATGGTTGAACATCTATGACCACCTCTTTCTCCACCAAATGAAACCAGCACATTTCATAAGTTCTCGCCATTCTCGCATGCAGTTTGAATCATGTTGGGCTTTTTGAGTAATGGAAACTGTTCTCCAGGCTAGTCCAGTTGGGGGTTAGGTGTGAGGTCCGCCACAGCACTGCTCAGCACACTCTTCGTAGATACAGCATCTCCAGCCTGAAGCACTTTTTGTTTGAGACATGCCAAAATCATCACACATCAATCTCATGTACACTCATGCGATCTAGGTGGTTATAATTAACTGACCTTGCATCAACTCGAATATAGTTGTCGTGGATGGAGGTCCCAGGTACAATCTGGCACTTGTTGCTGGAGAAGTACACCTGGGCAACAATGACTAGGCCTAGGTCTCTCTGTGCAATATCGATGTGTGGAGGACCACCACGCCACTTAGTTATGTGCCTCAACGAATGCAAACCTTTGCATTCTGAACTTGAATGCTGTACTAGCACTATACTAGCCCTTTCAACGTTGGTATGTGTCATGTCCATCAAAAGCTGTGCGATCACAAGCACATTCCGGAAGCACTTGCCCGGGTTGCTCGGCATGGTATTCAATAAATTAACTGGTGCATCATAATACCAGACGAAGCTCCACCTTGCATATCATCACACAAATCAGCTCAGTGAAGCCGACACATCCAGAGCATTCTAAACGTCACGATGTGCATCACGTACATCTTATGTGCTGTAAATGAACGTCTTGACATCGGTTGTTCTTCCTGGTAACTTTTCCTTTTATAACTTATGTCGCTCTCACCACATTTTAATTGAGTTGAAAGAACCCAGTGCCTGTCAATGCTCTGGTGGCAAAAGATGTACACACGAAGACAGCTCCTAGCACCCGAACAAGACAACAAGTAATTAACAAAATGCACTGTTAATCATAATAAACAGAGAGAGTGTCACAAGTCATGAGAAAATTTCCCACATGCCATGGGTTG
>JAULKQ010014508.1:0-11160 GCA_032356285.1 Smithsoniella earleae | reverse complement strand
TTGATTTCTTTGAAATCTCTAGCTTTTTTAAAAAAAAATAAAAAGTTTCGTAGCTCAAAGAATGAAGAGTTATTTTTTTTTAACCCTACATGCTTAGGGCTTCGATAAATGGTAGAATTTAAAATTTCCATTAAAAATAAAATTACTAAAATTATTAATATATCTAAATTTAGAAATTGACGAATTTTTATTAAAAAGTTTCCAAATAAATTGCCTACTAAAAAACCTATAAAAATGAATAATAAATTTAAAGATAAATTTTTTTTAATACTTATAAATTTAAAATAAACAGGATTTATTATATTAATAATTAGCTGAAGTATTCTAATTTTTTTACTCATAAATTTTTTTATTTTTTTACAAATTGGTTCCTTGCAAAGTAAAATAAAATTCTCCTCATTGTCACCTTTGGTTTTGCATCACCTCCGGTGAAAGAAAGTGCTGCTGCCTCTGCCTCTTTCACCGTAGGTGATAGGAGGATAGGAGGACGCAGCCATCACCGTAGTGCCAAAGGCCCGCTTTTGTTGCTACGAAAGCGACCTTCGGCACCATCACCGTAGTGCCAAAGGCCCGCTTTTGTTGCTTCTATCACCTACGGTGATGGTAAAGCTTTCGGGGCTACGGGTAAAGCTTTTGTCTCCTGCATCACCTTTGGTTTGAAAGCTTTACCAATTTTAAGGCGAGGAGAAAGTAGCCCTTTAAAAGCTTTACCAGTTTTTTTCTCCTTCGCCGTATGGCCGGGAGACAAAGGGTTTAAGAAAAAACAAGAAGGAGCAGCGAAGCAGCCCTTGCATACTTAGTAAAGCTTTACTACGGTAAAACTTGCATAAAAGTGTTTCGAAGCTTCACCAATTTTAGAGGACCTTCGTTTTTACAAAAATAAAATAGAAAGCTTTAAAAATGGCTTTTGTTTTTTTAAAAAACAATTGCTCTTCTTTCACGTAGGTATTGCTACGCATAAGAAGCAATCCTTCGGTTAGCTTTGCTAAAGCTTCACCAGTTTTCTTTCAAAGCTTTACCAATAAAGTAAAATAAGAGCTACTATTTTGCTTTACTGGTGAAGCTACTCACTTACGTGAACAAAAGATAAAATGGCTTTCAAAAACAAAACGCCTGCTTCTTACAAAGCTTTACCAGTTTTAAAGCTTTATGCAAGGAGGTGATGGTAAAGCTTCAAAAGTAAACTGGCTGCTTTTGTATTTTAACCGGCTTTGTCTTTCACCGTAGGTGATGGTAAAACTTTCGAAGCAGGGTAAAGCTTTAGCAAAGCCAACCGAAGGATTGCTTCTTATGCGTAGCAATACCTACGTGAAAGAAGAGCTACTCTTCTATTTTTAGTAGCAAGGACGTGAACAGAACTAAGGCTGAAGCGACCTTCGGTACCCTTAAAATTCTCCTCATACTTCGAGCTACGGGTAAAGCTTTCTTTTATTTTTACCGTAGGTGATGGTGAAACTTTGGTACCGAAGGTACACTTTCGTAGCAGCCATCACCTTCGGTAAAAATAAAAGAAAGCTTTACCCGTAGCTCGAAGTATGAGGAGAATTTTAAGAGCTTCTAAAGTAAACTGGTAAAGTTTTGTAAATGGTAAAGCGTCCTTGCAAAGTAAAATAGTAAAATAGCTAGGCACCTACGTGAACAAAAAGCAATTGTATTTTTATTTTACTTTCGCAAGAATTTGACAAAATACTCTAATTAATCTGATAATAAAATAAAACTTCATAAAAAACTTCATAGGGATTGTAGATCAATTGGTTAGATCACCGCCCTGTCACGGCGGAAGTTGCGGGTTCGAGTCCCGTCAATCTCGAAATCGAAAGGAGATTTTTTACTTTTGAAGGATCTTTTTTGCTTTAGTGTCCTCCAAACACAAAACGGAGGAAAAGCCTGCTTAGCTCAGTTGGTTAGAGCATCCGTCTCATACGCGGAATGTCACTAGTTCAAATCTAGTAGCAGGCAAATTCCTATTTTAAAAGATAAAAGAAACGTACGTGCTGCTTATGCCTTAAAATTCCCCTCATTGTCACCTTTGGTCTTGCTACTATCACCGTAGGTGATAGGAGGTTTTCTCCTTCGGATTGCTTCTGTCCTCCGAAGGAGGAAAAGTTAGCTAGACAATGAAGGCAATTTCGGAAGAAACGACCTTTAGAAGCAGGCACGAGACAAGAGCTTTCAGCTTTGACTGCTTCTGTTCTTCTTTTCTTCTTGCTAAAACAGGAGACAAAAGTAAATGGTAAAGCTACTCACAAATGTGAACAAAGCACAAACATAATTAAAAAAAAGGAAATACAAATGAAATATTATGATATTTTTATTTTTCTTCTTCCAGACTTTATTACTATTCAGAGAAATAGTTTTTATTCTTTTTTAGAAAAAGGAATTATTAAAGAATTTTCAAAAAGAAATCCAATTATTAATTCAAATAAAACTTTAGAATTAATTTTTTATCCTGAATATTATAAATTAAATCCACCTGAGTGGAACACAAAAGAAGCTATTTTAAAATCTAAAACTTATGCATGTCGATTATATATACCTGCTCAATTGACTAATCATCAAACAAAGGATGTAAAACTTCAGTGGGTTCTTCTTGGAAATTTACCATTAATGACAAAAAGAGGTCATTTTATTATTAATGGATCCCCGCGAGTAATTGTGAATCAAATGATTAGAAGTCCAGGAATTTATTATCAACAATCTTTAGATAAAAAAAAAAAACGAACATATTTTGCTGATTTAATTTCATATCGAGGTGCATGGTTACGATTAGAAACAGATAAAAAAAAACGAATTTGGGCAAGAATGAAAAAAACACCAAAAATTTCAATTTTAGTTTTTCTTCAAGCTTTAGGATTAACTAAAGAATCGATTTTTCAATCAATACTTTATTCGTATTTTTTAAAATATTCATTTTTAAAAGAAAATCATCCTTTAACTACTCAAGAAGCACTAATAACTTTATACTCAAAAACACACCCAAAAAAAGATAAAACTGAAATTACTGCTAATTTAGGGCAAAAATTTTTATTTCGAAAATTTTTAAATCCTAAAACTTACGACCTTGGAATTTTAGGTCGTTTACGTTTAAATAAAAAATTAGGAATTTCGGTACCTTTAAATCAATATATTTTAACTCAACAAGATTTTCTTTATGCTACTGATTATTTAATAAAACTTGAAAATGGGAATGGAGCTATTGATGACATCGATAATTTAAAAAACCGACGTGTTCGTGCTTCAGGTGAATTAATTCAAAATCAATTAAGTACAGGATTAATTCGTTTGGAAAAATTGATTAGAGACAAAATGAAAAAACCAAAAAAAAAACTTTCTATTAAAAGTTTAATAACAACAAAACCAATTAATGGTGCTTTAAGAGAATTTTTTGGATCAAGTCAACTTTCCCAATTTATGGATGAAACTAATCCATTATCAGAAATAACTCATAAAAGAAGAGTTACTTCATTAGGTCCAGGAGGAATTAGCCGTGAAACAGCTGGTATGGCTGTTCGAGGAATTCATCCTACACATTATGGCCGAATCTGTCCAATAGAAACACCTGAAGGACAAAATGCTGGCCTTGTTAATTCGATTTCAACATATGCTCGAATTGATTCAAATGGTTTTTTAGAAACTCCTTTTTATGAAGTATATAATGGTCAAATTCAAAATTATAAAAAACCCATATATTTTTCTGCACAAGATGAAGAAAAAGTAATAATTGCGCCAGGTGATTTAAATAAATCAAAATTAAATTTTTTATCAAAAAATTTAATACCTGCAAGGTTTTTTAATGAATTTAAACGAGTTTATAAAAATAAAATTCAATACATTGGCCTTTCTCCTATTCAAATGATTTCAATAGCAACATCCTTGATTCCTTTTTTAGAGCATGATGATGCAAATCGAGCTTTAATGGGGTCTAATATGCAAAGACAGGCTGTTCCATTAATGATTTCTGAAAAACCAATTGTGGGAACAGGTTTAGAATTTCGTGTAGCTTCAGATTCTGGACATATTTTTCAAACGAAATATAGCGGCTATATATCATCTATAAGTAATCAAAAAATAGTTTTAATAATTAAGCCTCAAAAATTAAATAAATTTTCTTTAAAATTTTTATTTAATTTTTATTTTATTCCTTTAATTACTGATGTTTTTATTAAAACTTTTTTAAAAAAATATTCTATAAATTTTTTTATGATTTTTAATAACCTTAAAAATAAAAAAGATTATAAGAATTTAAAAAAAAAAAATTTAATAAAATCTGTTCCTGCTTTAGCAACAGTGCCCGATGTGCAAGGAAGTAAAGATGTCAAAAATGAAATCGTAACTCTGCCTTCTTTAAAGAAAGATAGTATGAAGGGTTTAAATAAAAAAGAAGAAAGCTCTTTTATTTTTAGAAGCAGCCCTTCTCTTTTTATTAAAATAAAAAACAAAAGTAAAAAAGATAAAGAGCTTTTATTTTTTAGTAGCAAGCTCAAAAAACATTCTTTTTACATTCCAAGAGCTTGCTTCGATGGTCAGCCTACGAATAAAAAATTAATTAAATTTTTATTAAAAAAAAATTTTCATAATTATAGAATTAAATTTTTTAATAATTTTCTAATTCAATTTTTTGACAATTTTTTAAATAATTTAATTAATGATTTTTCTTGTGTTTTTTCTTCTGAAGAAAAAGTAACTCGAAACTTCTGTAGTAAAGCTACTCACCTACGTGAACAAAAGTATGAAGGATCTATTAAAAAAAAGTCTCCAAATTTAACAAATCAAAATATATTTCATAAAACAAAAAAAACTAGTAGTTTTTTAAATTTTTTTTTAAATATATATTTTTTTAAAAAATTTACTATTTATAGCTTATTTTTTGATAAACATTTAGCAAAAAAAAAAATTAGAATTTTAAACAAATATAATTATAAAATAGCTGAAAAACCTATCATACTTGAGGCTACGAAAACTTATAAATTTTTTTATAAAAAAAATTTAGTAAATAACACTGGTGAACCTTTGAAAATGGATAAGAAAACCTCTCATAATAGCTTTAGCAAAGGCTACGAAAAATTTTCTTATAAATCAAAAGTTTTTTTTACCTCTCATACTCGATTTAGTAAAGGCTACGAAAATAATCAATTAAAAAATAATACCCTGACCAGCGATAATACTTTCGCAAGAGCAGAATTAAGTGTTAAAGTTATAAAAATTAAAAAAGATGTTCAATATAATAAACTAATTCTTTTAGAAAAAAATTTAGCAGTTTTTATTTATAAAACTAATTTTTTACATAAATTAAAAAATATTTTTTTGACTATTCCAATGAATTATAGTAAAAAATCTTCCGTTCTCCTTGGGAGAGAAGCTTTACCTGTAACCCAAAGTATGAAGGGAGTTTTCACACCAATCAAAATTTTTACTTTAGAGGAAAAATTAGAAAACTATCGTAGCCTGAAGGATGAAAAATTTCCGTTTAATTTTTTTCTAAATTTCTTAAATTTCAAAAAATTTATAAAATTTAAATCCCAAAAAAATAATTATGCTTTAATTAATTCTAATTTTCGAACATCAAATTCTAATATTTATAAAACAAATTTAATAAATGTTGAATATAATATTCAAAAATTTCATAGATCTAACCAAGATACATGTGTAGTTCAAAAACCATTAGTTAAAGAAGGTGAATGGATTCAAAAAGGCGATATTCTAGCAGATGGTATAGCTAGCATAGGAGGAGAATTATCATTAGGAAAAAATATTTTAATAGCTTATATGCCCTGGGAAGGATATAATTTTGAAGATGCCATTTTAATAAATGAGAGATTAGTTTTTGATGACGTTTATACTTCAATTCATATTGAAAAATATGAAGTTGAAATTCGTGATACAAAATTTGGAATTGAACAAATTACAGCTCAAATCCCAGAAATAAATTATTCTGAGATTTTTCATTTAGATAAAAATGGAATAGCAAAACCTGGAACTTGGGTTAAAGAGGGAGATATTTTAATTGGTAAAATAACTCCAATTAAAAAAAAACCTTTAACTCCACACGAAAAATTACTTTATGACATCGTTGGGAAAGAAATACCAATTACTCGTGATACTTCTTTACGAGTACCAAAGGGTGTACATGGTCGAGTAATTGATGTTCAAATTTTAGAAACTGAAAATATACCGCCTGAAATTCCGTTTGAAGGTCCGGGTCGTGTTCATATTTATTTAGCTGAAAAAAGAAGAATTCAAGTAGGAGATAAAATGGCTGGTCGACATGGTAATAAAGGAATTGTTTCAAAAATATTACCACGCCATGATATGCCTTATTTACCAGATGGAACATCTGTAGATATGGTGTTAAATCCTTTAGGTGTTCCTTCTCGAATGAATGTTGGGCAAGTTTTTGAGTGTTTATTAGGTTTAGCTGGCCTTTATTTAAAACAGCAATTTAAAATTCAACCTTTTGATGAAATGTCTGGTTCTGAAGCATCTCGAAGTATTGTTTATTCTAAACTTTATGAAGCACGAAAAAAAAGCGGTCAAACTTGGTTATTTACACCCGATTTCCCCGGAAAAACAATTCTTTTTGATGGGAGAACGGGTGAATTTTTTCATCAACCAATTACTGTAGGACAAGCTTATATGTTAAAACTTGTACATCTAGTTGATGAAAAAATACACGCTCGATCAACTGGGCCATATTCTTTAGTAACTCAACAACCACTTCGTGGTAGATCGAAGCATGGTGGACAAAGGTTAGGCGAGATGGAGGTTTGGGCTCTTGAAGGTTTTGGTGCTGCTTATACTTTGCAAGAATTATTAACAATTAAATCGGATGATATGAAAGGTCGTCATCAGGTAATGGATGCTATATTAAATAATGAACCTATCGCATTAGGTACTCCTGAGTCTTTTAAGGTTTTAATTAAAGAATTACAATCTCTTTGTTTAGATGTAGGCGTTTATAGTATTGACTCTTCTGGGAAAAGAAAACAAATTGATGTCATGAAAATGTCTTAATCAAATAGTTATTCAAAACTCGTCTTTCTTCAGCGAAGAAAAATAAAAGATCTCTCATACTAGCATTTCAAAAGCTTTACCTGTAACCCAAAGTATGAAGGGAATTTTGGCACCATTACCTACGGTTTCGAAGCTTTACCAGTTTTAAGGCAAAAGATACGGTTTTACTTTTAAAGCAGCGAAGGCCCTTCATTGTCACCTTTGGTGAAAGGGTTACAGTAAAGCTTTCAAAATGGTAAAGCTACAAAAATAAAACGAATGTGAACAAAGTCCTTACATAATTAGTAAAGCTTGTCTTCAAAGGAGAAAACGCTGTTTGTTACTGCTTTAAATTTGGTAAATCTTTTCTCCGAAGGAGACATCCTTGCATTTAGAAGCGGCCTTCGGTATCAATAAAATTCCTTTCATACTTCAGGTTAGAGGTAAAGCTTTTAGAAAATAGCTGTTATTTTACTTTATTGGTGAAGCTTCGAAACAAAATTGGTAAAGCTTTTCCTCCGTTTCGAAGCTTCACCAATTTTGAAAAACAATGCTAGGCACAAAAACGGAGGTAATGGTAAAGTTTCTGAACCAGTCTTTCTTTAAAGAAGGATAAAATTTTAAATAAACAACAAAGAAAAGATTTGCTGTAGCGGAACAATCCTTCTTTTCTACTCTTCATCCTAAATTGGTAAAGCTTTTGCTTTCAAAGTATATATATTTTTACAAAAGCTTTACCATCGTAGCCTTTGCAAAGCTTTACCCTTATTTTTAAAGCTTTACCTGTAACCCTTTCACCGTAGGTGACAATGTAGGGATTTTTAAAGAAAGAAATTGGTAAAGTTTTGAAAAGAATTCAAAAAGCTACAAAATCTTATTTTTAAGTTGAGTATTGAAAGCTTTACCCTCCTTCGGTTTCGAAGCTTTAGCCTTTTTGAGTATATAAAAAATTAACAAAGAATAATAAATTTTTTAATAATTTGTTTTTGTTCACGCAGATTTTTTCATTCGGTTTGCTTTTATCCTTGGAAGTACGTGAAAGAAAAAAAAACACGTAAGTCTGCTTCGCTGGCAAAGTACAACACCATTTATTTTAAGTTACTGGTAAAGCTTTGAAAAATTTGTTTTAAGTGAACAAAAAAATAATATGAAAAAATACAGAAAGGTTACTATAGTGTGAAATCAATAAAAAAAAATACTTCTTTAAAACCGATTCAAGTAGAATCGATTCGTATTGGATTAGCGTCACCCGAACGTATTCGCAAATGGGCTGAAAGAACATTACCCAATGGAAAAATTATAGGACAAGTTACTAATTCGCAAACAGTAAATTATAAAACACTTAAACCTGAAAAAGGTGGGTTATTTTGTGAACGAGTTTTTGGTCCAATAAAAGATTTTGAATGTGCTTGTGGAAAAAAACGAATTAAATATTATCAAAAATTTTGCCCAGATTGTGATGTAGAATTCACACATTCCCGTGTTCGTCGACATAGACTTGGTTTTATCCAATTAGTCTCATCAGTGACTCATATTTGGTACCTTAAAGGAACACCAAGTTATATATCAATTTTATTAGATTTGCCAAAAAAAAAAATTGAAGCAATTACCTATTGTACAGAAACATTATATATTTCTCCAATTAAGTTAAAAGAGTCAGATGACATAAAAAAACTTCAGATAAAGCAAATTAAAAATATAAATCGTAGTAAAGCTTTTCCGAGTTTATCCTTTTCCTTACTTAGCAAAGAGAGCAAGGAAAAGAAAACAAACTATCAAGAGTCTTCTCTTCCCTCTTTAAAAAGAGAAGAAGAGTCTCCTTTAGCAAAAATTTTTAGTGAAGATACTGAAAATACCCTTCATACAAAAACAAAGGGCTCCGATGACAAAAAAATGATTTTGGAGGAACAAAGAAATTCAAAATCTGTTCAAACTTCACAAAGTAAAACTGTAGCTCTGCCTTCTTTAGAGAAAGATCGTATGACGAGTTCAAATCTAGGAAAATTAAAGAACGATATTCAAAAGGTGAATGAAGATAATCAAATTTTAAAACAATTTGAACAAGAGCAAAACTCTTCTTTAAATTTAGTAAATTTTAAAAATGAAGAATTTTGTTTAAAAAAAAATTTAATGAATACTTATTATGTAATTTCACAAGATTGTTCTTGGGAAATGCAAGATGATTGGAATTTTTTTAATTATTATATTACAAATCCCCCATTTAAAAATGATAAACTGATTTTTTCTTATAATTCAAAAATTTTAAATTTCGACCATTTGATTTTGTCAAAAACTAAATTAAATAATTTTTTAACAGGCGGAGAAGCTATCCGTTTACTTTTATCAAATTTAGATTTAGCTTTATTAGATCGACAACTTCGTATGGAATTATTTGAGTATAATGAACAAATTAATGAATTTGAAAATCAAAATTTTCTTTTATTTGGAGAACAACGTAGATTACAATTTCTTTATTATATAAGAACAAAAAAACTTAGACGTTTAAAATTAATTCGTCATTTTAGACGTACAAAAGCACAGCCTGATTGGATGATTTTATCTATTCTTCCTGTTTTGCCTCCAGATTTGCGTCCTATCATTCAATTAGATGGAGATCAAGTTGCAGTTTCTGATTTGAATAAGCTTTATCAAAAAGTTTTATTTAGAAATAATAGAATGAAAAGACATAGAAAAATTAATTCCGGAAATAAATCCGATGAAATAAAATATGCTCAACGACTTCTTCAAGAATCTATTGATGCGTTAATTGAAAACGGAAAAGGAGGTTCTGAACCAATTTGTGCTTCAAATGATAGACCTTTAAAATCATTATCTGATATGTTAAAGGGGAAAAAAGGAAGATTTAGACAAAATTTATTAGGTAAACGTGTAGATTATTCTGGACGATCAGTTATAGTAGTTGGACCCAAATTAAAATTACATGAATGTGGATTACCGAAAGAAATGGCTATTGAGTTATTTCAACCTTTTTTAATTCGAAAATTAATGGCAAATAAAATAGTTCGAACAATTGTTGGTGCAAAAAGATTAATAAATAATCAAGATTCTATTATTTGGGAAATTCTTAGACAAGTAATGCAAAATCATCCTGTTTTGTTAAATAGAGCACCTACGTTACATAGATTAGGCATACAGGCTTTTCAACCTAAACTTGTTGAAGGAAGGGCTATTCTTTTACACCCATTAGTCTGCCCTGCTTTTAATGCTGATTTTGATGGTGATCAAATGGCTGTTCATGTTCCATTATCTTTTCAAGCTCGTGCCGAAGCTTGGAAACTTATGTGGTCAAGAAATAATTTATTATCCCCGGCTACAGGTCAACCAATCATACTGCCAAGTCAAGATATGGTTTTAGGTTGTTATTATTTAACAACATTTAATGAGAAATTCCCAAATTTAGGAATAAAAAATAAATTCTTTTATTTTAGTGATTTAAATGATGTTTTAAAAGCATATAATCAAAAAAAAATTCATTTACATGCTTCTATTTGGGTTCGATGGAATTATTTTTTAGAAAGTTTTTTTGAAGTTGAAAAACCTTTAGAAATTAGAGTTTACTCAAATGGGAATTTTTTAAAAATTTATTCTAGTTTTCAACGATATTTTGAATCAACTAAAGCTCTCAATTTTCAATTAATTCGTACTACCCCTGGTCGGGTATTAGTAAATGATTTATTACAAAAATTTTATAGTAAATCTTAAAAATTTTTGCAATAAAGGCCCTTCATTGTCACCTTTGGTGAAAGGGTTACAGTAAAGCTTTCAAAATGGTAAACCTTTTAAAGCCCTTCATATAAAAAACCCTTCATACTTTGGGTTACAGGTGTTGTACAAAATTGGTAAAGCTTCTAAATGACTTAAAATTACCCTTATACAAAATTGGTAAAGCTTCGAAAGGGCTACGGGTAAAGCTTTTGTCTCCTTTGACTTTTAGAGAAAGTAGGTGATGGTCAAACTTCCGAAGCAGACCTAGGGGAAGTAGCCCTGGCATACAAAACTGGTAAAGCTTTTCTCCGAAGAAGACATCCTTGCATTTAGAAGCGACCTTCGGTACCAATAAAATTCCTTTCATACTTCAGGTTAGAGGTAAAGCTTTTAGAAAATAGCTGTTATTTTACTTTATTGGTGAAGCTTCGAAACAAAATTGGT
>JAULKQ010014486.1:0-11163 GCA_032356285.1 Smithsoniella earleae | reverse complement strand
AACAATGAAACGGACGTTGCTGTTAAACTTGTTGCGAGTCTTCTTGATCTGCACACAAGAAGACACCTTCCGTTGTAACATACGCTTTCGCTTGTTACAGCCCACTGCTAGCAACGGCCTATACAGGCAGGAACTGGCTGTACGGAAACAAGCCGCTGCACAATTGAGTGCAATATTACCTGCTCCGCAATCAAATCAAGGAAGGTTTTTCCGTCCTTGACCTTTAACAGCGACTTTGCCTTTTCGAGTCCCATGGACGTTCCAAGACCACCGTTCAGCTTCAAAACTGCGGTGGCAGCCAGCAAAGGTGCTGCATCCTCTGGGTCGGATAGGTCAGCGTACACGGGAAGTTCCTGTATCACATGGCGTGTCAACATTAGTATGGAGCGAATACGGGTAACTGTGGCAATATTCAAATTGTGGTAAGGGCCTTCTAGCAAGGAGCGCTGAACCAAATATCGTCGATGGCCCATCCACGTCCATCACCGAAGCGCAAGACTGTGGAAAAATATGATTGTCCAAACTTGGGGGCAGGAACATGGAGAACTCGAATGGTGTTGATTAAATGCCTCTCGGCTTGCAAAAGTGAAACAGGACGAATCGCAGCCCATCATCTTTACGGATGGGAAATCCAGAAGATGTGAAAAAAAAATGCCACTGCATAAAATAACAGGACTTGGTTCAGTACAGGGTGAATGACCTGAATTGCTTCAATTGAGCTTTCGGGAACAATTCCATCGTTGCCCGCCACGAGTTGTTCGTAGTTGTGTCGGAAAGCAGCAACAGCAGCATCGCTGAGGCCGTCGTCCTTCATTTTGCGCTCAAATCTATTCATGATGCCTGAATTAGCTTCAGAGTGATAACCGGGAAAGTGATGGGGTGGGTAGACGAAACTCCAGGTTGTAACTTGGTGTGGCTCGCAACTGGGAAATTATATAAGCACGACAGGAAGCAACGCACGTGCTTAATTTCTTCCCGCGTACTAATGCCACTTTTTTCAAGCGCGTGTGTGGAGACACTCTCAACATTCCGGGAACTGTTTTCCCGCCATTCTAAGAAATTCGCGGAAACCCTGAGTGGGAAAGAATCTCGAAAAAGGGATGCATGCACAAAAGGTGCCAGCATTGACATTGTAACCCCGCGAGAGCAGAAGTTCAGAGAAATATGCTTTCCGTAGCTGTGCCAGTGTAAATCAATCAGTGCTAGGAATGGTTCAGCTTTCCGAGTAGCACACATTCATTTTTTCAGGACCAGTTCAAGAATGTATTGCCCAGCAGTAAATTGGAAGCAATAAACTATTCAGGCTTAACAATCTTATGCGGAGATATAGCTTTCCCATGTTAGCAGCGACAGAGCACATAACTGAGACTGCAGACCCAAACTCAGTTCGTGAAAGTCTAAGAAAAAATAATTCTCCTTGTTAACAGTTCACCTTCCGAAATAAATTATTTCTTTGATTCTTATCACTCGCAATTGTGCGGGAGCTGACCATCAGAGCAGCGAACGGCACATGCTTTTTCATTGTCCGCCGAGTACTTTATGGGTTAAGTCTCACATCAAAATAACAGAACAGAATATGATATGTAGTCTCCAATTACTGGCGAGTATAACAGTTGAAAAGTGCTAGTCACACAACCATTCAAATTCTGAGGAATAAGGCGTAGTGACCCTCCAAGACAATGATTAAATTTATCACATGTATTGAGATAGTAGAAGCTCTGAAGTTATATACATATTTCAATGGTAATATTAATAAGTTTGAACACGAGGAGTCCATGCAGACGCACGATGGTGCCTGACTCGCACAGTCACAAGGCGACGTTACTTAGTTTACAAGTCATACAGAACAAGCAAACACGTGTACATCTCCATCCTTCACTTTTCTACATAGGTGAAACTTCACGAGAGACGTCTAAGCACAGCTGGGTCAACAAACTCAATTTCCAGCGTGGTTTGTAACCTTGAATTATCAACGTTGCTGCCCCAGTCTTATCCTCATAGCGCAAGCTTAGCAGTAGCGACATCACTACCATCACAGTAGGCCTGCAAGGCAGTGATATGGGCAGAAATGCACTGCAAGGTGTTTTGAATTCTTTGACATACACAAAGAGGTTCTCAAAATGAGTTACAGACCCACAGACGTAGCTAGCTATGTACAATCCCAGCGCGGGTTTGCAATATTTAATGGAAAGAAAATATCCGTGTCATCATTGTAGAAAGGCAGTACTTGGACGGAAGGGGCTCTTCACCTCTACAGTTAAAGCTGCAAAAATCCTCACACCAATTTATGAGAGATTATATCAAGATATTGCTTATGTCATCAATTCACGGAGACCGAAATGGATGAAGGAAAGAAAGCTCTCAAATTATAATTGTAGTACTCTGGCTACTTCCAGCTTATGAAAACCTTGAGCACGTTTTCTTCGCTAATATGAAGGGTTAGTGCTAAGAGGCACTCTGTTTCGACCGTATCCTTCTATCAACTTGAGCCAACATCTCGTCAAGGATGCGAGACAGTTCCTTCACATCTTGAGTGAGCAGTTGTACCGCAGCGGGAGTGTACTTGCTATCATTCATAGCTGTGCTAAGACGTTGAATTCGCCTACATCGCTGCAGCGCTCTTAAAGTCAAGCCTTCAAACTTCTGTCGGTTTTCCATAATACTTGGGGAGTTCTTTGAACCGGAGTTTAGCCATGCACGGCCAGGCGCATCCTGAGCGTAGGCTAACTCTACCCCGATTACCGGTAAGGACTCTTCCAAAGAAATCATAGCATCTGAAATGAATGGTGACGAGAGCCGACGCTGACATGCCGCTTGGAAAGTTGCTTCTGGTATGTACCCAGCTGTGAGTTGCCGCAACGTAGAAGACATCTGTAGCATCTTATTTCAATATTTACAGCACCAGAAGAATCAATTGGTAGTGTAAAATGTTGAGAGACTGAAAGAACTAATAGTGCGGTCTAGCGCACCGACGGAACCCACCTAGGGTCCGTGAATGCTGGCGTAACGGCAGTATCCTGGATAAAACACACTAGGACCCACCCGGACGGCCCCGGAAACAACTTGAAGAGGCGATGATTCAGCTACAAAGCACGAACCACAGCAAAACCAGGAGAGTGGGTGGAATCCGTTCGCACCTGCGAATACAATGATGCGCAAACGCCCGCAGCATCAGCACAAGCAAAGCGGGCGTCTTCGAGAGTAATATTTGACACTACCTGTTCAATAGCCCGGGATTCTTGCTGCAATGGCTCCTGCGGACTGAACTTCAGCCACCAAACTGTTGCTGATCCGAAAGCGACAATACCTGTCCGCCGTGATACCTCAACCGCAGTCTCAACTGCAGAAAAGTTCTCTATTTAACCATAGCTGAAAATGCGGAGCAGATATCAAGTTCTTGACACAAAGCGAATAGCTGCACCATGGTGATGACGGCCTATGCCGTGATCCGAATTTCTCGATGTACGGAACGTGGCATTCCACCATCTCGCAACAAAATCCACATGAACATTCACAGATGTGACACCAGCATAAAAGCGTGCATAATGAATAGAGATCAAGTTGAAATATTATCCGTAGATAAGTCGACGAATCAGAAAAAGCGCACATGAGCCAGGCGCAGAGCTTGCCAGCTCCTGTTCGTGACCAGCTTTAGGTTTATGGTAGCTCGGGGGTTTCATATCATCATTCGAATGGGAGCTCGCATCTGTATGCGATGCTGCGCGGGTGGGAAGGGTACAGCTTCTTACTGCGGCATTTTTTCTGGGTATTACTCCAGCAGTAATAGATGAAGGACGTTTAAGAATACAACTGTTAAAAGATGCCCCAGACATAGGTGTCAGAATATATGTACCACACAATAACTCGTGGGGTGGAAGTTGTGGACTTGAGAGGTTGCCAACACCAACGGCAGCCACTGATGTGAAGCGTTGTGGCTCTGAAGTTGAATTTACTCGCTGTAAAAAGCAGACAGACTTACTCTGCGACCATGTAGCGAAGTCATTTGCTTTTCCGTAACACATGCCATGTTTCGAGGATGCACATGCATACTACACTCCTTCAACTGCCAGCTTTTCCATCAGACAAATGATTCCGAGCTACAACATGGCAGCCATGTGCCAAGAGTATGAATGGGAATATGATAACCTCTACAAACACTGTTGTTCAGCAGCTACTCATCCCCCTTCGTCTCCATCGATGCTTGTTGTGCCGTGATCGTATATCACTCGTATCCCGTCACTCTGCTCGAGGCTTCACACGAACAGAATCTGAAGCTATCGCAATAGGTGAGCTTTCAAGCTGACAAATTATTCTAGGCCAACTCGATGCTCCTTCCCTTGCGAATTTGAGTCCAGATCGGATGTGTTCGTAATAGATTACACGCTCACGACAGCCTTTGTAGGAAGTACTCTCTGTAAATAAGCCGCTGACATTCAAGCGCCGAATATAAATGTTATCTTGGCATTGTTTATTTGAAGGTAGACAACTTTAATAGCGCCAGGAAGCCTGAGCAAGCGCAAAGCGGTTGCGTGAGTGAATTAATACCACTCTCAAATGGAGTTGAAGTGAATCGATCATGCGTGTACATATCTCTTTACATTATGGACGTATAATGCGTGTGGAATACTTGCCGTTAACATGAGCCTTATTATTGCCATTTTGGTGACAGTATCTGCTTCTATCCGAAAACAATCAGATGATTGGGAAGTGCACGGTCAGGATTAGCAAGGGCAGAGAATGTGTAAAACACTCATGTCTAGATTAAGTATCTCCAGCGTACAATAAACCCGGAAAATGATTGAGTTTTTGGATGATTCCGTCTCTAAAAGCACGTGCTATCGATACACACGCCAATCCTCTGTTACCTCAGCCAGCTGTAAGGCTTGTGTTGCTCAAAGTGAAAAGTAACAATCATGAGCCACTTTATATGTGACGATTGAAGATCAATAATCAATTAAACCCCAAAAGGGCTTGCCTCTTCTCCGTCATTCGACAAGCTGTGTATTGGGGTCTCCAAATTTGTGTTTTCGGGTGGTTTTAACAGGCCCAAGCTCTACTCTGGACTTATTTGTGAGGTGCAATAACCAAGTCAAATAAGCATCCTTTTCCCGGGGCCAGCAGTTAGTATATCTTAGAAACAGTTACCTACCATCAGTAGTGGCTCATGTTAACAAGATTGACCAAACTGGCGTATCGCTTACAACGAATACCTCACTAGTAAAGGGAAGGTTACTAACGTCAGTCTGTGGTCATATATTTTAACTTCGCAAATTCAAGTGCACTGTCCCCGATGCGGTACATGTCTTCGAACGTCGTTCGCAATTGCAAGTGAACGGAAAGAACCAACGTACAACGACGTTGAGGTACCGATCAAGCTTAACCATTGAAGAAGGGATGACCGCGTCTGCTTCAGTAGTTGGCGATTTTCTCCTCGGATGAATTCACTGTTTTCCTGGAATGTCTCCACGCAATGGGACAAAATGCCCGTATCTTGCTGAAATCAAACTCTATCTGTGCATTGCTACCACATCAAGGCCAAGGTGCTACAGTCGTGCTTGCCAGTTTTTACGGTCTTGACAGAGTATGGTGACAGTTGATATCGTGATGAATCATGGAGGTGAGCGTGAACCGCTCGCACTATGAGAGAAGCACAGCAATAAGGCATACAAATAACAACAGCATGTATGTCCCTTCGAGTATGTGCTGTTTGTTAGTGCCCTTGGTCATAAATAGGCAAGTGCGCTCAGAAACATTGCGTACCACCGGTTAATACAACGTTCGTCCACTTGCATAGATCAAATCTGCTCACAAAAGCAGTCTTGTTGTGATGATTCCCTTACACGCTTTCCTGAATTCTCATAGGAGTTGCACGTATTGATAATATGTCATGGGATCAGAACACTGATGCATCCCATGATGGCCCTGTAGGGTTGCAAGTTCGGTATTGAACGTTCGTCTTTGCTACGGATCTGTACATACGAATGTCACAGCTCCCTGCATCACCTTGTAGCGACAAAGCCGACAAGCAGTATAATCGCAAATTGTCTGTCGTACAAGAACGACAGCAACGAAGCGGAGTAGCTTGCTTGCTTTAATTAGAGCGAGTAGTGAGCGTGATTTAGAGCGGCGCTCCCACAGGCAAACGCTATTTTCGATGCTGCATTACCAGATAGAGACGTCCACAGGTCCTTCCATCCCAAAAGGTGAAATAAGATCACCTTTCCCAACGTGGTAAGTTGAAGTATCAGGTACGCATTCGATCTGCCGACCTACCTGCACATGCGCTACTCTGGTTATTCAATGCCTCCGTATTACAAAACCTATACACCCCTTCCTATCCTTATGTGCCTTTTACACGATCTATTATATCGACAGAGACGAGGAGAGAGAGACCTATCATTCCCCTCGTACATGTGAGGGATCCGAAAGTGGAAGATAAAAGGGGAATAAGCGACAACCCACGAGAGGGGCAAGATCCAGGCTATTAACTACCCTTCATCAACGCGTACATGCTGCAGCCTGAACAACAAGTGAAAAAATGTTGATGGAGTGAATCACAAGAAGTGGTTTCCACATGGCCGAGGAAATACTAAGATTTGCAGTATGATGCTAACACGTGTATGTCGAGATACAACATTTGATCACTATCCAATGAGATCCAACATGAAACGAGTTCCTGGTAGGTACCGAGTAGCTGCGGCAATCATTTCGGAAAGCAGGCAACTCACGTACTACATGTACTCGGGCCCTCATTTCTTTGTCAGCTGTAATTCTTCTACAAATGCAGAAACTCAATCGTCTTGGTGTACATTCTGTCTTGAACCCCGCAGTATCTCGAGATATAGCTCTTCAATGGTGGTGAATCGACATTTAGTAAACATTCGAAATTCTATGTTCAGTCTAAAGCCACACATTTGAGGATCACAGCAATCAACGTTGAACGTTTGTTTCTACAGTACAACTAATGCGCGAGGATTGAAGCTGCGCAGTCCAAGCGGTATTAAAGGTAAGAATGACGACATTTTGTCTGGAGTTCGCGCGCAGCACATACAGTGGAAACAAACACACAAGTTCCTGGCATCGTAGCTGCATTTGAAACCGTCCATTCATACACCTCTCTGCTGGAAAAGCGCGTTACCCTTTCGGATTTAATTGTCTGAGATCTTGCGATATCGGTTAGTGTACTATTGAGTGACCTCGCACGCACTCTCAACACTTGCTCTCCAGTGTTTGCTCTCTAAAGTTTTCGAGCTCACCAAACTTCAAGAGAGAAAGGAACTTCCGTACAAGGTTTGGATATTTTATTCACTCCTATTTGTATTTAGTAGATAGACGAGTATTATTGTATGTGTACCCAATAATTGCGACTGAATCTCGACCGTATTATTGCTAATTTCCTAGCTTTCACGTCCTCAAGAACTGTCCTCTAAAGCTTTTACGGCGTAATCTTAACTGTTTGAAGGCCTATGAAAATATACGACTGCTGAATGACCTTACACTTAATCTTTGTATCCAAATGATACGCACGGTGCATGAGTTGACGGGTATACTGCGAAGACAAGCGGTAAGGAGGGGTTACTTTTGCGCCATGAGAGCACGCTTCGGGACGGGGTACTGCGTCATGTCAACCACAGAAGGAAGGGGATGGTGACACAGGATTGAAATCATTTACAATCTTCTAGGCTGTTTGCAGGCTCCACCCGCTCATCGATGCAACATAGTTTCGACACAAGCTTCATACGCTCATCATAATAGCAACAAGTCAGTAATGCAGCTAGCTTCAGGACACACTGAGAGGAACAATGAGGGCGTAGCATACCGTTTCGGCGTGCACTACATGTAGTATTCCCGTGACAGAAAATGCGCTCCGAAAACGTGGCCGACACGAATTACTTCGCTCATCCCGCAAGATTTGAATACTGCTGCCTCCCTCTTTGTGCCAGCACAAGGTATACATTTGTTATGACAATTCATGTCAAACCCAGGCTAGGGGGTAGTGGGGTTCAGAGCTGCTTGAACAACCGGTCCAATAGAGAGCGGAGCGGACGTATTACTTTTGTCTTCGTTGGTGGTACTGTGCAGATGGCAGCGCTTCACCATGCCTGAGATTAGAGGTCAGTATTCTGGCTATTATTGATGTTGCAAAGGGGTGGGTATCGTGTTGGCATTGCTCGGTACAGGACACGAATGATGCTGATGCTACTTCCAAGTCTTGTGTGTTCGGGAGATAGACCAATAGGACCTTGAATTGCTTACATTGTGTCAAGTAAGTCTGAAGATGCTCTATCACATAAGCAGTTCGTGTCACAGAAAGCGAATGATGAGGAGAGCGGCCAGCAGGAGTGGCTCGTTTTTCGCAGGGACCACTTACTTTCAATTACAATTGTTTTCAGTCAGAACCAGAGTGCACGAGTGAATCTTAGAGCACAATATCAGGTATCTTCAAGTGCGAGGAACAATACCGTAACATATCTAGAACTTCCACATGTCCTGTCCCCAATTGTCCTAGTTTGTCGAACCGTCCCATGTCCCCAGTGCGTCTCTTGTCGCACGAACCCAAAAACACTACAGTAGATTTAGATTCCGTCCAAATAAAGTTTATTTGTCGGTCGAACCGAAATAGTTTACAGTTGCAAGCAAATGTAAACTACGCATGTTTTAACTCGGTCTTGGTAATTTACAAGTGCTTGCTACATGATAACTGCTTTTTGACGACATTTACGATGACTTCAGTTCGCAAGTGTTCGAGATGCTGTAGATCCACGTCATACGAAAATCTCTGACGAATCTAAGCGTTGTCAGATGTCCCGCCCCATGGCAGTTTCTGTGGAAGGTGTGGTTATGTTGCGATACTGATTGTGCGAACCTGGACAAGGGAGCGGAATTCAAACAGGCACTTTCACGCAACATTTTCTCTTACACGAAATTCACTACAGCCTGAAACACCGGTAGCAACAAACGTGTAAGAATGTTCTGATGAATAGCGACCGTCTATTAGTTCCACATTACATGCTACCTCGGACCAGCATCTCTCGATCCCGCTCTTGGTACACTGCTGCACGGCCTGACATCCCAGGAACAGCCAGCGAAGCATCTTTCTCTTCACCACCGGTCCCAGGAGTCTCGACACCTTTAAAAGAACGCTTCTGGAGGAAATAGTCTTTCGCAGACGGCGGTGCTAGACACACGGTACGGCTGCCAGTTGCGATGAGCGCTCCGACACCCATGTCAAGACCACTTCCACCTTCTTCATCACTCCTGCATAAATCGAAACCAGTCAAGTACGCTTCTGTGAAGATCCAACAGGAGCACACGTCCAACTGAAGCAGCAACAGCGTACCCGGCACCATCCACACGTTCAAGCAGCGGTCGCCACGCCTCCGAGGCTTCCTCGGGAGTTACGATGGGAGCGAGAAATTCCTTGCAGTTCCATACACATCCCGACGGGTCCGTGACGTGCACCCATACTTGCACCTGCATTCAGAAGCATTACTATCGGCTTTGTGCCAATATCAGATGAGATGATAACGAAAGTTGAGATCCTAAGCGACGGTAATCGTTGATTAAAAAAGTGTTTGCTTACAATTATTCATATGTACCCAGTTGTACGCCCTGTAGTGCGTGATTTCATGCAGAGAACGCGCGAATCATTTCGTGAACACAGTGGTTAATCAGATGGCGCTGAAATGAAGTTTATTGTGCCGATAGGCAGATGATACGAGCTACTTTTGTACCCACATTGCAAAATATCTATGTCTGTATCTTCATACAGGGTTGTGAGTGACATCGTACAGGCAAATGATGCTTTACATTGTGTACTTGTCATCAGCTTGCAATCATATTTCGCAATGCTCGGTGCGCAGACTTGTGATAAATTTCAATATGAATCGCTCCTTGGTTAGTTCTCGTGCTTTTCTACCAGCGTCTGGGTGATAATGATGCTCCCTGCTGGATCATACCGATCCTTGCAGCACTCAGGTTGCGTGCGCGTCCGCTCAAGCGACCTATCCTTTCACATGGCGCTACGCTTTCCTTGCTAGTTGGTACTTCGGGACTTCTGGTATTGTTTTGCTTCGCATCCACTGTCTGTTGTACCTTCCGTTCCCTCACTGCCTCCTGCTGAACTTGATTCGAGACTGCTTTGCACGACGAATATCCACCATTGCTTTGTCCACATGCCGAGTCTCTACAATGGATTTTATTATCTCTGCTGTGGCCGCACTATCTCTGTCTGGTAACCTCACTATCCAGACAGCAATGGCGAGCTCCGTACTGCAGTCCAAGAGGGGCCAATTACAAAGGCCAGATTTGGGGGAGATAACGATGCAGAGCCAACGAATAATCTTTCAAGGCAGAACACTCTGGATCCGTCGCAATGACTTCATCCACCTCCCTTGCTCGCCTCTCAAGGGGAGTGCACATGTGAGAAACACGTGACAAATCGCATGCTCGCGCTGTAGCGATTTACGAGCATGCGGGCACAGTGGCCCTATTTCCATTAGTGAGATAAACCAGTATTATCTCATGCGATAATTAGTCCGCGTTTTATCTCATTTGTCAGATGAGATTAAAAGCTGTAGATTTCGCGACATTTCGACCTTAAATTCTCTCGTATGACGATTACGATCGCGAGTGCTACAGTCATGCCGGACCTGTTGTGCGCCGCATGCTTCGCCACCGCGTAGAAGCATGTTGCTTGAACCTGCTATCATCAAACAGGTCCCTATGGAGTACTAGGCGCGCCCAATGGGTTGACCTAGCCTTGTCATACACTCGTGGTGGCATTCGATATAACGAGCGCCGAAACGGCTACTGCTAGCATCGACAGAGTAGAGATGTCATTCAAAGTGCACCCCGCACTCGATAACATCAAGACTTTGTGATGCCTGTAATAATTAATTGATCAAAAGTACATCACGGACAAACAAATTGACCTGTGACCTTTGCCATGATCACCTTCGAGTTGGACACACTCGCTTCATCTGCGCAGAGTAGTAACATGCAGTGGGGAGGGAAATGTAACTGAATGGATTGCAGTGACTCTGCGCCTGCGGCCGATCTATTTCGGCCTGATGGAAACGCTGCATGTGACTGAATGTTTTATCTCACCAGATGGCAGATTATCACATGAGATAATAATGGTTTATCTCACTAATGGAAATA
>JAULKQ010014475.1:0-11164 GCA_032356285.1 Smithsoniella earleae | reverse complement strand
GTTCCTGCAGTGCGATTGTGTCGGCACTGGTACCGGTGCATCGCCGTTGTATCGGGATTTCGTGGGCAATGACCACCGAACACCCAGACTCCCTCGTTAAGTAAAAAGTGTATCATGGCCATCCACGCGCTCCGATGCGACGCGTTCCTTCCATGGCGTGGATGCAGAAGTAAGTTAACTCGTACAAGATTCAATAAAGAATACATCCACTCTTTCGATTCTTCATCATTTTCTAGTCTGCTGTCAGTACACCACTCTGCCGTCCACGCTGCAACTTCCGTTACAACTAACTTGAAACTCTCACGAACAATGTCTGCATCACAGGGAAACAAAGGCACATCTCGCTCCAACTCGCCAGCAGGCCCCTCTAGAGTGGCTCTGCCTGCGGAACGAGAGCAGCCTGTACGCGAAAGGGCTGAACTGAGGTCTGCCGCAGATTACACGTATGGTGTTCGGGTGGTGCAAGGCCTCGTCGGAGATAACAGGATCGACCGGACCGCCTTCGATGCTTCAATTAAAGTCGGTCAAGAGGCTGTTGCTACCTTGACTGGGCCCCTTCATCGCCAATTCCGGAAAGTGCGGGCCCAGCGATTAAACGGAGAAGCGGTAGACCCGGCAGTCACCAATAAAATATGGAGTGCGTCCTGTATGTACTGTATTTGATTGTATGAAATTGTTGACATTTCGTATCTCCAGGTGACGATTTATGGCGTTCTTGGTGTTGTCATAGCATCGTGTAATCGCTTATGCATACGTGGAGACAGTCTCTCTGTCGACACACGGGCCAAGAAGAGGAGGAGTCTGCAAGTCACATGTATGTAACACGTGTGTATGTATGTGCAGAGGACAACATGGATCTGGTGGGCGAGGTGGTCGACAGAGTACAGGCCATAGCTGACGAGGAGAAGCAGGCCCTCTCTACGCTACTGGTGCTGGACGAGGCCAGGACACATGGCTGGGTACTCCCGGCTCCCACCGAGGCAACGTTGGATACTGATCCAACGAAACCAGGGATGTTTGCCTACCTCAGTCGGGTCACCGGTACCGAGGCGGTGCAGCCTGAAGCCGAGATAATGCTGCATGGATGCACCAGGAGATCCTTCACCGCTGTATCCGGAGACGATGAGATGGAGTTGAAAGAAGAACATAATGTGTCGCAAAAGGGTGCGTTATCTACAGGTCATACTCGGCCGTACTTACTCCTGGATAAGCTTGTATGTGCGTGCGTGTGACACGGGCATAGACAGCTGGAGTACCACACCGGATACAGGTACTCCAGTTGCCAAGATAACGCATGTTAGATATCAATTCATCACACTGGTAATGCAATGAAACGAGACTCGATGGAGTGAGAAGTGTACTTTCATGTGAGTCGGTGCAGACTAGGCCACTAACTTGCCACATTCCAGTAGTGGACTTCAATACACCCGACACAGAGGCGGTACCAGCGACCACGACTGGCCGGGTTGCTGTACGAGACTATTTCCAATGTCTACGCTTCTTGTATATACATTGCTTTTCCTGTTACAGTTCAATATTAAAGTAATATCTGTGTAAACACTGGCGCAGAATGATGGGCAGGTCCCATCCGTCAGACGAGGTATCGAGATTATGGGGAGGGAAATAGATATATCCCAATATTCTCGCGTTATCTCGGTGAAAAATCAAACTTGAAGTACGTTTTTCTAGCAACTTCACCTCTGTGCACGATGCCACTTTCCTCCCCGCATTCAAAGTACATCGCCTTCGTTCAAAACTTAAGTGGGCGGAAACGCAAAGGTGCACTCGAAAGAACTGTGTACGTGGGAGCTAAGACTAGTTTCTTCGCGTTCGTCCGGAGCTGCGGAGACGTTCGCTGGATAAGTGCAACAAAGACATTGAGCGCATTAGATGATGAAGATTGCGCCAGACCATTATGTATGGACTCAATCAACGTTGTTCCATATCACGTTGAATACACGTACAGAAGAATTGAGCACAAAGAAGTAGCAGTGCGGAGTAGTATTGACAGTACAAGAACAAGTTTTGTCCTGATGAGCGCGTGTTTTCCAGGTTCCATGTCCTACCCAGCATATGGAGTGGTCTTACACGTACAGGTCCTTTCGCGTTACACGGTAGCGACGGTAGGTCGATGCAGGGGTTAAAGTTTGAAGCGTTCATTTCCCTAGTATTGTACAAGACCTAAGCTTAACTTGATACCCGTGCAAGGCAAGTAACAGGTCCCACTCACTGCACTAGATACCGGGATTATTAGCTGGAAAGTACACATTCCCGACAACTATCGCGATAACTCGCGCAACCATACCGTCCGCCACACGCCTGCATCGCGGGGAACTGGCGAGGTCGTCATGTGGCAACGGGCAATATCAATCCAGACTGCGATAACTTTAACCGTGTCACGCGTACCGTTGACACCGAGTAGCGAGAAGCAGGGGCTGATTAACCGCGAGTCACCGATCCTCGCCACACAAGAACGGAGTGTCCTTCAACCACCGGACGTGGCAACTCGTACGAACGCGAATGTTGTGCAGTAATAGTGAAACGGGACGACGAAATCCCGACGGTAATTCACTGGATGTGGGCACGCGAAGTCCCGCCGTACGTGGAGGCGAATAACGGCCTGGCCGCGTCCGCCAACTACCGCGTACACCCCGTCGGGGGGTACACGCCCGCCGTGTGGTGCTGCCTGCACGACGGCCACGGCAACACGCGGGATTGGTGGGACGGGTGGGCATACGCGGCGTCAAGCGCCATCGACAATCGCCGGGCCCGCGTGACCGCGATCCGGGAGAGAGCCAGGCAGCCCACATTCCAGCAGTACTGGCGAGGCAACGGGAAGCGCTCCCCGCTTATGGACCGCATGACGATGTCCTCGGCGATGAGGATAGCCATACTGCGGCACACACACATAACCACCCGCATGCTCACGACACGGGGCAACCAGATGTTCCTCAACATCGCCACCATCGCCCACTTGTTCGCCAGCAACTGGTGCTGGTTCGGGAAGCTGCGGGTCGAGCACGAGGAAAACGAGGCGAAGCAGCTCGGCGGGGGCGAGCCTGCCGCACCAGAGTGGTTGGGCTGGTCGTACGAGGATACGACGGACATCCTGGGGCAGTGCTTGAGCGAGGTATGGCCCCCGGAAGAGGTGTTTACGCGGACTCGTGTTAACCGGGCGAACGAGGCGGCCAGTGTTGCGGTAGCCGGAATAACCCGCTTCCTGGCCCGAGTGCACGAGCGCCCCAGCCGCGCGTGGCGGGTTGCGTACGCCGAGACGGCCTTTGTAGCAGCCTTGGCGTTGGGGTCCCAAGTGAGCCGTTATTGTGGGGAGGATTACGGGGAAGTGCCGGCGATTCAGAGGACGTCGCGTCAGGGGCTCGGCATAACGCTGGAGGTACGATCGACAATGCGTACTGGACGGCGTGACGAAGCAAGCCAGGTTATGAACACGGCAATACACATGCAGGGTAGAAGCTGGATTGTGTCCCCGCTACTGAAAACCGCGAGGGGTATGTTGCCCTTCGACCAGGGCTTCGACTGGCGAAGCATGGTACCCTACCTGACGCGCGAGGGGATCCCGGATTCTTATGACCCCGCCGCTGTCGTGTGCTACCCTGTAAGCGTGCAACTGGAGATAGAGCGCGCAAGCACGTGGAAGGAGGTGAAAAGGTACGCGAAGAGGATGGCGTACTACCACTTGAAGCCGGATGACGAGTCGCAGGCAGCCATCAGACTGCGATCTTCCGCCCTGCACGAGATCATCGAGGAGGCAAGCCCACTGGGCGCATCCACCCCATCAGCGAGACGAGGGGGTCAGACGGCGGACTTGGAGCCTGCCCGAGCCTCGGTACCCGCAGATGATGCAGGGGGCGGAAGGGACCAATCGCAGAAGGGGCGAGGGAAGAAGACCCGGGCGGCGAAGAAAGGACGAGGAGCCGGTGCAGCTTCGTCCGCAGCCACATCCGCGGCAGGCCGGGGCAGCGAGTCAGCGCCCGGGCGGGCAGGGGCCCTCCTGATGATGCGCGCGCCAGCGGCCGGGCCCCAGCAGGATCATCCGGATCTCCCCGAGCCCCAGAACATCGGCCTAGCGGATGATGAAGTGCCCCCGATCCCCGGTGTCCACAGCGAGGCCCAAGAAGCGGACCAGGACGGCACCAATGCGGCAGTGCCCGTTCCGGTCGATGCACGCGCTGATGTGGACACGGAAGCGACGGTGCCCAGCCCAGGCCAGGGAGGTACCTCAACCAGGGCAGCCGCCGGACAAGAGGGTGCAGTCCAGGAAGGTGCGAGGATACGAACAGCACTTGCGGGCCACACACGAGACGCCCTTGACGGGCCCAATAATATGCACACCACATCCATACAACCCCATCAAATAACCGACAACAAAGCGTAGTATTTGATTCCAAAGGCAAAAGGAACCACCAAAACAGGAATGCGATGTCGGAGACAGCACGACTGTGTAGGTACCCGGCCCAGGCCGTCCATAGTGCTGCCCGCTCTTCCGCGCGTACTCCCACCTCATAGCCCGACGAGGTCAACAGGAGCAACACGCGCGCGGCCTCCCACTCCCGGTGCGGGCGTGCTTACACGCGCCGGCAGTTCACGTGACTGCTTGGCGGAAGCAGCCACCACAGCATCTCCCGCGCGACCCGCCGAGTCCACACAGCCTGTATGCGCAGACCCCTCCAGCCCAGAGGTGCCGGGCTTAGGCGAGCTCCGAGAATTGTTGGAGGCCGTTGCACAAAGCGGAACGTCTTCCGGACCGCACGAGTCGGCTTCACGGCAAGACGCGGGTGGAGAGCCCAGGGGAGCGCAAGAGGACGCCGCCGTTCAGGAGGGGCCGGGCGAGGGAGCCGCTGAAAGAGCGGCCAAGCCGACCCAGGCGCCACCCCCTTCGCCGGGGACGCAGCCCCTCCCGGTGGCCGGCGGGCACGAGCACACGGACCCCGCCCCACCGCGTGCACAGGATGATCACGCAGGGGACTTACCGCCGTCACCCGCGGGCGCCTCCGGCCAGGCTGGCAACGGGGAGCAAGACCCAGAACACCCGCGTGCACAGGAAGCACAAGGGCGTTCTGATAGCGCCCCCCCACCGACGTCCCCGCAAGCGGCCGCTGGCAAGGAGCCTGGACCCGTCACGGCGGGGTCGACGGAAGCAGCAGTCGCTGCATGTGCCCCCTCAGACAAGGATGGGAGGGAAACCGGCACCGAGGGGGACGCCGCCGGAGTCGGAGCACGTGGAGTAGCAAGCGTGGCGGAAGCTGAGACCTCTCTCGCGCAGGAGGCCCCTCCTGCTGATACGGAGATGGCTCACATGGACGACGAGGCGGCACCGGCTGCGGAAGAAGGTAGCCGCAGAGCAAGCGACGCCGACCATGCCGCACATCTACGCGATGAAGGAGGCCCGCCCCCCGTCGACGACCCCGTTGCCACCCCCGGTCAGGACGTACCAGCAGCCCAAGAGTCCCAGGAAGCACCCCCCGCGCCCGACGAAACAGAGACCCCCGCACCCGAGGCCCCGCCGCAGACCCACACAACCCCAGCGGCAGTTGAGAAAGCGCCACAGCAGACAGAAGGCGCAGTCGAGGGCGTCACGGGTACCCATGTTGGCGACGCCCCGGCGACGGCTGTGCAACAGCCAACTGAAGACCCTGCACCCCCCCCGGCACCGATGCCACAAGATCCCCAGAGCAGTCGATCGCGTGCGGAGGCACCCGGCGCAGCCGGGGGGGGTCTCAGGTCCGAAACAACGCCAGCAGAGGGACCAGCGACGAGGACGAGGGCACGCAGGAAGCGCGGCCGCGCACATGCGCCGGAAGCACCCACCACCGAACCCCCACTTTGGTCGGACTATGCGCCGGGTCCTTTACCGCAACGGTGTAAGCGTCCCAGATACGGCGGAGGCTCAACGAACGTGCGCGCCTCGAACATCCCCTTTGCCATGACAGTCAAGTAACCACTAGCCACGATGCGGGCGATCCGTCAACGTAGCAAAGAAAACTTACGCGTGCAGGCACAAGGGGCCCCGACACAGAACCCTACCCAACCTCCGTCAGGAGGGCAGCCCGCCACCGCCCAACCGACAGGGACCCCCTCTACAAGCGGTAAGGATACGCGCGCCGAACAGCCGCAAAATCCGCCCCCACCCCCCCCACCTCCACACACGGAAGTCCCGTATGAGGTGACGGTCGACGAAGACGGGTCGATATGGGCTCAACCGCCAGGGGGGGGCCCTCGCATTAAGGTAACAGCACCCGCGGGGGGGAGACTGCGGGTATTCAGCAAGCGGCAAGTGGAGGCGCAAGACGCGGCTGCTCGACGCAGAGCGGAGGTTTTGGACAGGGTAGAGGAGGCGGTGAGGACAGGCCGCCTGTCCGTGGACAAACTGGAGGGGTTGTTGTGAGGTAATAAGATCGAACTGTAGATGTTAGAGCAGAGTAAGTAGTTGCTGGCGAACGTGAGAGAGGTAGAGTCGCAAAAGTAGATTAAGGATACAGGGTAGAGTAGTGAGATCTTGCGACAGTGGTAGTGAGAAGTACAGTGCAAGCAGATAATTCAGGAGCTGGGCAGTAGAGGATTTGCGGGCAGTAGGAGTATAGCAGAGTCGAGACAGAGCGTAGTGCAGTGTCGGAACACGTAGCTAATAACAGTCGAATAACGCGCGACAGGAGTAGTGAGCCCAGGTGAGTTAAATCCGTGACGGTTGGGAATAAGGGCGCAGATAACATTGTATCTGTTTTAAAAAATGAGAGCATAGTACTGAGCGGTGGGAACACCAAGTAATTCATGTTGTACGTTTACAAAATGGACAAGTGTAAACGACAAACCGCGACAGGCGCTAAGCCAGTACAGCACACCAAGGACAATCTAACGTGCACACCCAGGCACTTACACGAGCACCAGCCCCCCAGTGGCGCGATGACAGCACGAGAACAGCATACTCCGTCGACCGCCGAAACCGAACGAATTTTCACCCGCACGAGCAGATAACACCGGCCGCGTCAGCTCGTGCATGTGCACGGCGGCCATACTATGCCGCTGCCGATCTAGAGAGTCCGGGACGTACATCAGGTCTGGCGGCCGCACTCTGGATCCATCACCATCATCATAACCATCCACGTCACAGCCAGGAGACGAACGCAGCGGCTGGATGCGCCACAAAACCGCCACCGCAAATTTGACAACTTCCGCCCCGTCTACGCACACTCCTTCAACGGCGGCACCCGTCGAGGTACGAAGCGACACGAAGTACAATATGTTTCCAACAAAGTCTTCTGCAGGAGAACCCTGGCCGTAGAAATAGCGGATATGGAACCAGGAGTCATCGCTAACCTTTTGGCGAGTGTGTTTCCGCGAACCCCAGTGTATCCCACCCATGCCGACAGCGTGCGCGAACTGGCGCATGATTATATCACCCGCATCAAAGGCAGCCCTGAGGGCGGACAAGGATCCCGGCAGCCACCCCCGCGCCCGAAACCAATCCGGAGCACCGTCGAACAAGTCACACACCAAGGCGAGTACGTCACCCGCACTGCGACAAGGGACGGGCTGGGGGATCGAGCTGCCCAACATACGAACGCCAAGTGCGTCCGCCACGTCACCGTTGGGAGCCCCACCCTCCCCGCCAGTACGAGCATCGCGCAACTCCTGCACGGTACGGAGTACCCCCGGGTAGCGGGTTCGGTGAGCCCGGAGGGCCAACAACAATAGCAAGAACCCCATAAACACCGCCTCCGGATGTTGCACCGAGCGATTCCGGATGCGCTCTTTCAGGGTCTTGATCATGCGCTCGTTCCACAATTCATTGAACTGAACGACGGAGCCGCTCGCCCACCACATGTCCATCATGTGCCTAACTACCACATGAAGCTTATAGGTAGTAGGCCCACGGCCCTCCATCTGCAAAGGGCATCAAGTTGTGTTGACAGTCAATCGAAACACGACAGACACACCAACCGGGGACCTCACCTCATCTAACAGCTTGGCGTAGTGCTCCAGGTACTCCCGCGCCCTCTCATTCTCCACGGGAGAGCAAGTGCGGTCGGTGATGCGAAGGCAAGACAACAACGCTGGACGCAGTACAGTCCACATTTCATAGAACTTATCGCGCGCACTGTAGGAGGCTGAGGGCCACGGCAGATCATGCAGGGCGATGGGAGAGATGCTCTCAAGGAAAACAAGCCAGTCCTCGCACGTCCAGTCGGTCCAATCGGCGATGGCGTCCGGCCGCGTGGTGTAGGACTCCGACGTGTGGCGAATTCGGGAGCAACGAAAGGATATCGCGTGCCGGACGGAGTGGGGGATAACGTAATGGGCGGAGAAGTGATCAGAGTCGGACCCGACAGGGGGAGACCTAAGCCAGAAGGACCAGAAATCCTTTAACAACCCCAAGAGCAGGAGGTGCGCCGGCGGATACACGAACATGTTCTGAAACCTGCACAACAGATTTAGGACATGTCGTGCATTAAATAAACAGACAACAAATAGGCATATAGGCGATATGCATCGAAAGACGTACGTGAAATATGACAGCGACGACAAAACCGGCCATCCTCGACAACCCTCGTAACGGGCCCGCATAGCGGGCTTTTTTCTCAGCCGATCAAAAGTATCCGCCCGCGTTTTCTGATCTGGGGCGTTGATAACGGCACGCATGGCTTGATCCCCGAAATGCTGTCGGCTCAGCGCTTCACCGCGATGCGCGCGCATAGCCATCTCCGTCTCGGTGAATTTTAGCACGCCCTCGGCGACCCAATCCGCGTTCGTGATTACCTACACGCCACCTCATCAAATAAGGAAAGGTGACAACAAAGATAAACGGACATAGCGACAAAGACACCACACCACGTCCGACGTTGACCACTCGCAGCGATCGGGGCCGGGGTCGGAGGGATCCAACAGCCCGGCAGGCAGACTGAATGCTCCCTCACCCCGACAGGGATGAACGAAGCAGGGATGCACGCGAGACTCACCGTCACGCGTCACGGGGACCGACCCACAGAACGGGACATGGTACCCGGACCACCTATACGTGCAGTGAACGTATTCGAATAAGCGTATGAAGATATAAGCACGTACAGGTACACGAATCACACGTACCGCGTCGTGCGCGCTTCCTTACAGTAGGTTCCTGATTGTGCACAACGGTGACAAGCCCTCCGCCCGGCATGCCCTTGCGTGTTCATAAGAGCGGACATGAAGGGCGTATCCGCAGACACCGTAGCGACTAGGGGCCAGACCTTCATAACGCAGCTTTCACCCGACGCGAAAGTGGCCTGATCCGTCACGGCCTTAGGGACACGCAACAGAATAGGTACTCCATCGGGAGACCCTACAAGGACACATGGGACCAATAGCGGGACGCTCTCCCGGTAGTATACAGTAGAACTGACAGAGACATCGGCGATGAGGTAAGCGCACCAGGATCGTGTCGACGCAAGGAAGCCTCAAAGGAGGAGAGGAGATGTGTGAACGTGAAGGGCTCAGAGGGGCCTTCCACAAGCATGAAAGGTAACCATGCGGACTTCGAGGCGACAACGTCATGCGGGAGGTCAGTTATCCTGAGGCCCAATATGGTTGTGGAATGTCGGGACGTCCCGAAGACTCTCCCAGCGTCACCGCCTGCATGGAGATGAAGTACGTCAACCGACACCGCGTCGTTTCCGCAAGGGTGACGACGAACACACGGACAGGAGGATACCGCACCGAGGTTCATAACCACCACCATCTCACCAACACGCCGTCGACACCGACTGAGCCGCCCCCCTGCCAACCGATCCAGCCAACGAGCATACGAAGAGCCCCAAAAGGTTCCAGGTGTGTCCCACGTCCTAGACCGACCCACACCTTCGGCAACGGGCTGCTCGCTCAACAGGTACAGTAGGACAATATGTAACGGGAGCTCCCAGTACCGGCGACGGGGTCGAAGCGAGCTCCCGCGGCCAACGAAACGCGTAGCGCCACAGAAGCCACACCGGTCCGCGACATGTTCTTCCCACTCAGCACGCGACAGGACGGGGAACGGGCGCCAGCAAACACAGCATACGTGCCCCTCGAACTCACGAGCCTCACGCACGCGCAGTACACGTTTAACTACATCGAATGTAGGGGGGTGATCGTGCACGAGACCGCGGAGAGTTGAACCGCAGACGATGTCCAGGTCATCGTCCACCTGGGCATCCGTCTTCAAGCTCTCGACCTTCGCGTCCGCATGCGTGTACGCAGCCTGAAGGATGGTGCACTCACTACCGCGGAAGATCGGCTGATGGGCGCAAAGACGCCACCACCACCGCGACCCTCGCCGCGCGGCACCTACACACAACAAGAGAACTGAAGAACTTCGAACGCAGGGCAGGATTGAACACCATTGGCCGGGACGTACGACTCACAATAGGTCAACGACACAAGGGACAGGGACGCACCAATAATACCTGGATCACCATCATCCCACAAATCGTAGACGGGGTGGGTTCCAGCGTCCGGATTATCCGACGAAGGACCCGACCCGTCCGATTCACAACCCGAGCGCGGCTTGTCGAACCCATCCATATCGGGCTCCACAGCACATGGACCCATGTCGACATTACGAGGGGAGCCATCAAGATCACCGGACAAGTCGTGCAGCGAATCAGCTGTATTCGCGTCGGACAGCACGGAGTCAGGATCCAGGCAAGAGGAAGGTGCGTCATCACTGCCACAGACATCCATCAACGATCCGGTATCATGCCCGTACAGAGGAGCATGGTGCGAACTCGAGGGATTCGGCTCATCCCAAGCCGCGCCGGACGCAGCCACACCCGGACCGTGCCCGGCGACATCCCGCGAAGAGTACAACGAGGGCCCTGGCAAGCCGAACTGGAACACCGCCTCGGCGGCTGATGCAACGTCGCCAACCGGGTCTTGCAGTTCACGGGGAGGTGCAGACTGCACTTCTTCCTCAGCGACCGGGACGGACGGGACGAGAGGTACGCAGCCACGATCGGACCGGGCGTGTACAGGATCGCCGGCCACCCTGAGAACGGAACCTGCAAAGGCAAGAAACTCAGTACCGCATCGAACAAGGTGCGCGGCTGCAACCTTGTGCCAACATTACACGAGTGCGCACCCGGACATCTCCGTCTTCTCGCATGACGTGCCGCTGCGAACTTGGTCGAGAATCGAC
>JAULKQ010014464.1:0-11166 GCA_032356285.1 Smithsoniella earleae | reverse complement strand
AACCGGACCGCCCGCGCAGGGTTTGCGAGGGCGGACATGACGCGGCAACCGGAGACCGGGAAGAGGAAACAAAACGAAGGCCATCATCCAGAGTGTTGGGGAAAAACAGATGATGCGTATCTTGCATTCTCTTCAGTGTCGCCCACAATTTAGAAAAGAATGAACCAGCAGCTACCTCAAGCATGTTCGTATCCATACTCAGAGTGACCATGGTGCCACCAAGTTTGACAGTTTCTTCCCAGTGCTTCTCTGTTGATAATGCAATCTTACACTTTTCAGCATACCACTGTAAATCTGTTTTCCCTGGAGAGTTCAGCACCCCTGCATAGAGATACCAGATAAAGATGAAGTGAAAAAAATGCTACAGACAATAATAATGAATGTCCTCTCCAATACTTGGACACTGAATTATTGGGTGGCCTGGGAAAATGAGGGTAGCTCAGAGTGAATCTAATTCCCAAGACCGAGAAGGTTTCTTGTATCCTCCACCTCAGACCGCAGCTCCCTGTTACACTAACTTAACCATGACGTATGAGTGATATGGATTTCTCTGTAGCAATTTGATGAAAGAGCAATAAGAAGGCCACCAATGAACATTCTGAGAAAGTATGTTAAGCACACCAGGCGGTACTTGTCCAGAGGACACCCAGCTATTGATGACGGCCTCATCAAGGTCAATTCCTCCAAGCTTGTCATCTCCGTCGTATCCAACAACTTCAAGTATTCCATCAAAGCTTTGCAGGAGGCTGACATCAGTGGTCCCACCTCCAATATCAACAACTAAGATTGCCGGCTCTTCTTGCTCTGGTTTGCCCAACCCATGAGCAATTGCTGCAGCAATAGGTTCCTACATCATTGAACCCATGAGAAGAAAACGCTGCAGTGCTGTTCACACGAGTTGACTCAGATTCCTAGGAAACTGAAACTAGCAGCACTGCAATGCAAGCTTTGACATCAGGGCGCATGAGCATTAGTCTGTGGAAGAACCGAAAGCTGTGAACACCAAATAAATGACATTCATGCGGTTTACTTTTGCTATGCACATAAACAAGAGTGATACTATGTGAACTTTGCACCAGCATTTGGTTGCAAGGAACCCCCCCCTGAGACGCTGAACTGTCAAAAAAATCAATTACTGCGTTGCCTCTCAGATGCATGGAACAAAACGGCAACATGTAAATAGAGCAAGAGCATAGCTATCTTAGTGCATGAGGTTAATAAGGAATTGCGTGATTCCATCTGGGCAACATGTGCATCACAAGAGAGCCTGTCAGGTTGGAAGAAGTACTTGCCTCATCCTTTCAGCAAGAGCAGTGGGATGTGAATTCTCTTCCATTCCCTGAGCAGAGGTGACACAACCTTCCAGACTATGATTCAAAGCACGTTGCTGGTCTTACCTGGAGAAGTGATATGCGGGTGATTCCTGAGCTTGATGCAGCAGTCATTGTTGCCAAGCGCTGTGTGCTAGAGTAGTTTGAGGGCACAGTTATAACTGCAGTATCCAACTCATCGCCCAAAGAGGCCTCTGCTTTCTGTTTTATGACCTGCAGTGCTGAGCTTTTGTGGCCAGTCAAGAAAGAGTACATATGGTCAGTTTCTAGATGGAAAACAAACAATTATGAATGCATTCCCTTGGTTCCATATGAAAATAAATGGCTACGTTGCTGAAAAAAGTACTACTGTTGTATGTGACTTTGCAAATGCTTGTGGTAATTTGGGAGCTTGTGGGAACAAAATGATATAGTCTTGCAAGCATACATTCCATAGCACACGAGTTTATGCAACATTTCCAACATGAGAATAATATAAACTTTTCTGATTTTGACACGATGACTGCAAATTTCAGATACAAAGTGGTAATTCCTGCAATAAGAAAAGTTACATCCCTCAAGTGGAACAGCCATTGGGGCCTGACGATGTGGTAGCTATTTTCAGGTACATGATAATGGCACATGGGGTACTTTAAGGCAGTTCCATTTATTTTACAGCTTGGCATACTGTGCATCAGCGAACCGGAATTACCTTGAAGATTTCAGCTGAGATGTCACAAGCAGAAATTACTTGGTTGTCGTGGTTGCAAATGATGCCAACTTTACCATCTCCAGTCTCTTTTATTTGGTAGCCAATTACTTCTGAAGTGCTACTTTTTATGGAACCTCCAAGGAGTCTCTTGATGTTGTCCACAAACGTTACATTCTGGTTTACACAGGGCAAGTTACATCTCTTATACCCCACGTATGGCCCTGCATGTTGATACGTACATACTTAAGCTTAAGATTTTCTTGCAAACAGGAGAGACGTGACGTTGTGTTAATATAGGGCGATAAGGTGCCGTCGAAGTAGGCGACCAAGAGGTAGAGCAGGACCCGAATCAGAGGTATAACACACGGTGGATGGCATCAGAAACTCCAAACCCTCGGTTAAGGGAACGACTTCTACATTTGGCCCACGGACAACACTCACCGAAGAGTGCGTCGTTCCGAAGTCTATGCCACACACAGCTCTACAGGATGTTGTACGTGTACACCAGGCGCGGTTGAAAATGTGGTTCCCGGCTGTGCTTGGACAGACAACATGCATCGTAAATGCGAGGAGTGAGAGTGTGTACACGGCAAGTCTACAGAACGAGATATGCCTCCACGAGAGGAACTAGAGCGAGTACGAAAGTAGCCATTTTCACATCTTCTACTTTTCAAGCTTCATTTTTGGGTCAATCGTTGAAAAAATCCACGTATAATAACTGGATACGGAGAGCCAAATTGTAAGTTCAAAAGTGTAGTGCTGCACCACTGCACTTGTTTAACTACAAAGACATGACCTACTATCGCACCTTTCTTCTACCTTTTCAACGCTCTTTGCTCATCGGGATACATGTTGGTATCACTTGGTGCTCATCGTCACGCGCTATCAAACGTAACGCTCACGCTACATGCATGAGATGCTGTACAATGCCAACCTGGACATAACACGCACGCATTCTAGGAGTCGGGAACAATAATCGTCTTGAAACGTCAAAATAGATACTGGTACCGCAAAGACGTACCCCGCAAATGCACAGCACACGACCAAGCAAGAACACACGTGTAGCATTGCCATAACACCTACTCAGCATTGCCTCTGGGTTAAGTAGAGTGCACCAAGTTGCATTAACTATTTTTCAGTGCCTCTCAAGGTACTGTACATTATAAACCCTCGCCGGAGAGTCGTCCATAGTATCCTCTGCGCCAACAGTACGTGGCCATCCTGAATCCGACATATACCCTCTGAGTTGGAGCCCGGAAAGGGAAGGGAACATCTACAGTTTCTTCGAATCCGGATATCCTCATGTCTGATGAGGTAGGACTCGGGGATCTGTCATCTCTTTCTAACACGTCGTCTATACACGCTAACAAACAAAGCACCAGCTGTGCTCCTCGTTTTATAGAGAGCACACCCTCTCCTCTACTCCCTTACGTTCGTGCAAATGTGCGAATAATTTCCCTCAGATAGATGTACACGAGCTCGTTTTGTGCTGCAGTACCGCATCCACATTAACCAGTTCTTCCGCCTGCAGGTGAATGAGAGTAAGCAATCTCCAACTGCATCCCCCATAAACAGGAGTGGGGGACGAGTTCTTAGCAGTTGGGTGAAGCAAACGTTAAGTTCGGCTCCAACCGGACATCCTCCATGCATTTTTCGGAAGGTCCTACACGCGATAGGAGCCTATGTCGTCGGCGTGAGTTTGAGTTTATTTCTTATACACTGGATCTTATCGCAGCTGCCCACCCCTGATCAACTAGCAGTGCAACTAGATAAAGAGCCGTCCAGTATGATGCTCAGGATTCCAAGGTGGGTACATTGACTGAATTGTACATGAACTAACAAACACTTGTATTCTCCAATTTATTATTACTCGAAAATACGAAAATTCTTGTTGTAATGAGTGAGAGTTATTTTGCAGGTCATTTGAAGAGCTTCAGGCAGTCCACGCCACTCTCACAGCGTACAGTGGTCTTTACTTTGAGCGTACCTTACTGTTGTCCGGAGCAGTGTATCTATTCATGCAGGTGTTTATTGTGCCAGGGTGCTTCTTTGTCACAATCTTACTCGGATCTCTCATTCCTGCACTTCCAGCTCTTGTGATTGTCACAGTGCTGACAACTGCTGGATGTGTGGCCAACTTTTTGACAACTCAGTATTTCTTATCGGATCTGTTAGTGTGGAGCTTTCCAAAACAGGTTGCACAGTTTCAGGAAGCTGTTATGCAGCACAAGAATCATCTCTTCAATTATCTACTGTTTTTGCGCATCGTAGGAGTTGTCCCATCCTGGTTGATCAATGTTGGTTCCCCACTCGCAAAGGTGCCTCTGTCAACATTCTTCCTGACAACAGTGCTTGGATTTCAGCCCCAGGTATTTCTTCATACTCATTGGATGCTTGAAATCTTGTTTACACAGGGTGATTCACTGCAAGAAACTGCGTTGGCTATGACACTGCATCAGTAGTACTCGTGTGTACTTGTCCGCTTTTTGTTCACTGGCCTCGACATGCAGTTTATAATTTTCATCAACGGAGGGAGCACTCTTCGCTCTTTACATTCGTGGCGTGACTTGTACCAGTGGCAAGCAATAGCCGCTATTGGGGCCTGTGGTGCACTCAGCCTGATGCCTGTGCTTCTCAAAAGATGTCTTCCCAAAGAGTACACTAGTCTATTATCGAGTTCCTACAAACAGCTGCCTCGATAATGCAACAGGCAATAACCTGATGATATGCCTGTTGATGTCTTAGCCTTCCAAATAATAGTAATGTGTTACGTTAAATATTGCACAATGTTGTAACTTCTTCGTTTACATCCACTACCAATAGTGAAGCTACAGCATATGAAAACTGTACATGATTTATGCCTAACCTTTCTAGCAGGTTAATACCAAAGTCTCGCTGTTTATATAGAACGACAATTGCTTCTGTCTGATGCACGGTTAAAACATACTTGTCATTAAACAGTCTTGAACAGTAATCAGTTTTCCACTGCTGGATTTTCATCGGTCCTCCCGTATTATAGTCTTTTCTCACCAGCAGTGCAGTCCTTGGCAGAGTGGAATGCGAGATATGGGACTCATATGCCACTCTGCTAAGCTCGTTTGAGAATATTAATGGCTTAGTGCTGGTTGAAAAAATGTCGCATCATACTATTTCAAGCTTCTTAATATTTGTTCAGAGTCTGCACCATTACCTGCGAATTTTAATGAGTTGAGAACATGTGCACGTTTGTATGCATTTGTAAGCTAGGCACACAAATTTTGTGACTGAATAAGTTTCTCCTTATCCCCCTCTTATTCCTCAGCTTTATTTTGTACGGGTATGACATTAAGCGGAGAGTTGTTCACCGGGTGCAATCCCCTACTCGAATAACTTCACCTGTCCTTTTTTTTTTGTGGCAATGAGTTCAACATTTCAAGTCCATAAATTTCTATTTCTTATCAATATGAATAGCAGAACACATCAATTGATTTTTACGCTTGTAAGGCTTTCAAATGCGTGCTAGTACTCCATGTGGGTTACGAAATAACCTTGTAAAGGCAAAATGACCAATGGCATCACTGTTACTATACACATACTATACTACAATTCATCCCATCTCTGTCTGAAACTATGTCTGGCTAGTCCCTGATATTCTGTGTGCGCCTGCCACTGCCATCAAAGTCGAATTACCAACTTGGTCTTGGGAAAAAAGGAGGACAACCACAAAGCCAAAAACCAAGCAGAAGAGTTCATGCAAAAATGGCGCTACTAAATAGCACGGATCCCATTTGGACTCTGAGAATTCGTCTACTTGTTATTTGCCAGTGGAATTCTATAGATTACAAGTGCGTTATAGCAAGCTGCCCCGTAACGCAATTCACTTCCTCAAGCATGACACGGTTTCCCCATGGAACAGGAATCTTCATGTTAAGGGGTGGATTATCTTACTCGCAGTTGACTTCAGGTAAAGAGACCGAACCTCTCAACAAAACACCGGTTAGCACGAATTGGAGGAAGTACACTTACATTATGGATGCAACAAAGCATGCCAACCTGCCTTGCGCAGTCTTATTTCCTACCCCTTGAGGAATCAGGCTCGAATTTTCGTTCCTTTCCTACTCCACTTAGAGTTGGTAGGGAAGGGTTAACCAACTGTACCATATGTGCTTGAAATTGGCGTGTTCGTAGAGTACCGATAAATCCCAAAGACTGCTCTATTACCCGATCTTCCTCACTTCAACATGGCAAGTAGCTTGCAAGGGACCATTTCAGAACAGCAGTTCCAATTGCTTCGCGCATCAAGTGCAACTACTTCGTCAAGAGAAATGCTTTCCAAAATCATGAGCATTTCCAACTACAACACGCCTGAAAATGAAATCCGTACGAGCTTCTTTGTTTTGACAATTTTAATTTCGAATGATCAAGTGTATTGTAAGGAGAGCACACGTGGTGCAGTTACGGATCTTTACTGCTCAGCTTTCACATTCTGCACAAGTGTCCAGTTCGAGGACGTGCAAATATCCACGTGCCTAGGAATCCTGCAACATGTACATGAAAAGTGTATGGAGGGTCGTGAATCACTTACCCACGCTTGTAATCTTTTTTCAGACCTGATGCTACGACACAGCATTCATAGACCTCCTTGGTCTGTGTGCATTTTCTCAGAGAAACAAGTAGAAAAAGTGACAGAATGGGTTCACAGCCATTATTTTTCATACTACCCGTGTTTCCATTACGTGTTCACACCGGCTGTCTCTCTGCACTTCAATGCAATCAGTCCAAAAGCTTGGATCAACCTTGAAATCCCACCAAGTCTACCACCGCTTCTCGACGCTATCGATCATCAGGAGCATGAGGCACAGTTGGCAGAGAAGCGAGCTACCGAAGCAGAGCAGGAGAAGGTTAGATTGCAACAAGTATGTCAATTTTTAAATGTTTACTTGAGAATGATATGACTCTCATGAAATATGTTCATCTCGACCCAAGAATCAAGGCTGCTGCACTCTTAAAACTGCAGGAATTACATCAAGAGGATTGTGATCGGGAAACAAGAATACACAATGAATACATTTCTGCACTCCCAGCTGAGATTCAAGAGCTTGTGGAAAGTACTTTGGCCAAGGAGCTCACAGATTTGAGAGAGGCTTTGACTGCAGAGTATCAGCACGAAATAGATCAGTTACAGGAAAAATTGAATTCAATCAAATAAAAACTGGTGCAAATCAAGAGAAAATCATCGATTCAGGACCATGCACTAGTTCAATGTAAGAATACTCACAAATCATTGCCATTATTCAAAGCTAAATGCATTTGCCATACAGCTGATGGGTCCAGTACAACAGCAGAGCATCCAAGAAGTACACGCGTGACAAAAGCATTCCGATGCAACATAGACTTCAACTGTTCAAACCTAAGCTGAAGGTGTTCATACCCGTACTCCTCTACCCCCCACAACGGCACACTGCCAGGCGTTTTCCACACCAACTCCCCACTGTCCGACAGAGAAACACTTCCTTCGATCTCTAGCAACGCACGAATAACAAACAACACCCGCAGCTCAGCACCAATATCACTAGAAGCTCTCGCATCTGCCAACGCCTCGATGGCAATCTTCCCAAGACTATGCACCCTTCCTTCGGGGTGTAGGTCGCACGCTTCGCGCATGAACGCACGCAGGGATCGCAACAACTGTAAATGAAGAGCATTCGCGCTCATTTCGCTGTGTTGTTTCAACAGCTGAACAAACTCACGGCTTTCGAGTGCAGGGCACTTTGACGAAATGACCTCGGCAAGTGTTGCCTCGCAAATTCCGATGAGAGCCTTCGATCGCATGGACATGTGAGGGTACTCTATTGTGCACTTCGCAGCTTGCATGAACAACTTTTGCGCCCTCAACCACTCTTTTTCGTGCATAGCGACCGCAGCAGACCAGTACCACGTGTGTACTCTGCCCGCATTTTCATGTGGATGAGCTGTTAAAAGGTTAAGCGCCCACCTGGCGCTGCTACGTTTTCCATACATCATGTGAATCTGCAGCACAGGCAGCATCTCGATCAAACCAAGTAAACTCGCAAACAAAGCAAAAGCCACCTGCTTCATTCGAAATAAGCGTTTCGTATCAAATACAAGGAGCGTTCTACTTGGAGCGTCTTATCTGCTCTCCGTCGAGCCAGCCACCATACCTGCAGCGATATCTGGTGTATGAAGAACGCAATAGCCGTGAGCTCCTGGTCTTGACAATCCAGCTGCTGCTGCAACGAAAATTGGTGGCTTATGTGCTCCAGGCAATGGCTGACCGCTTGTTTGAGGTGAGCTAATTGCGTCGAACTACTGTCTGGGCCATCCAGGCTGAACCCCGGTATCGACGGGGCAAGGAATCGTGTTAGAGCCTCCACACTCGGCACAGCTCCCGTCGTTTCTGCTACCTACAATCGTATACATGTTACAAAACATGATATTCGTAGCCTAGCTTGTCTTGAGGCCAATGGATGACAACACATAGAAGAGCACAGAGAACAGCCCAAGGAGTTGAACTGCTTGTTGGATTGCATCCTTCTGATGCAGTACAATTTACACTAGAAAGAATATCGGCGCACTGATATCATGCCCCAGACTGACGCAGCGTCCACTGAAGCAGAGGGTTGCGCTTTGGGTATCCTGGTCAGGAGATCATCGGCCAATTCAACGGGCTGTAGCAGTGGTAGCGAAACTAGCCCCGGGTCACTTGCCACAGAAAGCAGGTCATCTAGAGACACAGGAAGGCTCGTATTGGGAGCCAGACGCATCGCCAGCCAGGAGCGCGTGCAAGCAACAGTCGGCAGTGAGCCAAAATCAAGGCATGTCGCAACGACCGCTTGCAGGAATGTTCCAGGATGCCCCTGGTCAGAAATCTGTTGCCTGTACTCATCGATCCAGGCCTCTTCCTCCCCTGGAGGGCACCCCTGCAACCAGGGCTGTCTTACCACACAGGCACCCTAGTCCACAAATGATGAGCTTTCCTGGGGTGGAAACATCGACCCCATTACAACCCTTGGGAAGCATGTGTCAGTCAGACGCCCATGTTCTAGTTCAGACGGTGCAAAAGAGGGATGCAAGCAGTGGTTAGTATCTCCTACGAGCCCCAGAAAGAGCAAGACAAGAAAGAGGCACCCAAGAAAGGTAAGATGCTCAAGCTCTTTTACGATGCGAGTGGGCCCTTTGCAAGAGAAAAAGTACACTTAAATATATGTGGTCACTGTGGTAAACCCTGTATAGCCATATATGCTATTGATCTGATCTTGGTTTCTACTAAGGTCTTCCCAAAGGGTACTTTCCAGATCTGGAATTAGCTATCTTAGCTAAGATACGTCGGGTTAGCCACCGGTCATAAAACGCTTGGGTTCACATTTGTCAGAGTCAGGCAGGAGCAGAGAAGGAGCAACAGGTAGGATTGCTCAAGCATTTTCTCACCTCTGCTACTCGTTCAAGGAGTCCAATTGTTGTGATTGTAGTCACCACCAATGTGGTCACTGTTGACTTGCTCCCACTGCTTCCATCGCAGCAACGCACAGCACAGGCTGATTGTGTTTCTCAATACCGCGAGCGTGGCTACTGTCCTCACTGGAAACTGAACTTGAAGTGGCAGCGCTAGCTCGAAGCCAAAGCCTCGTCTCACGTCCTGTCCTAACCTGGCAAATAGTAGCTCAGACCGCTATGCCCAAAAAAAAGGGAATCTTTATGATACAAGCGGCTTCTTTGCAGTAAATCACAAGCAGAACTACAAAGTCTGTGGTCGCCGTAGTGGAGCCCGTAAAACGAAGATCGGTTGTCCCACCCCAATTGAAACCACGTACAGTCTTGGCGTATTCCCGCGCCCTTGTCTGGATATAGCTATACAAAAATTTCACGATAACTCACACCCTGAATCTTTGTGGTTTACAGCTGAGTCATTGCTTACATACTTTGCATTTTGATTCCAAAGTATGTAAGCTTTGATCGAGTGGCACTAATTGTGTCACAGACCTCGAATTCCTTTCTAATTGCTGCAGGAAAACAGCTCTAAATCGACCAACATTTTGTGATACGTGCTGTATACGCCCAAGCATCATCCCTTTCTAATGGGAAATGGGGTCTGCCCCTTCTTGTTGTCAGTCGAAGCCATTTCTGAAGCGTTTTTAGAACAGCAGATGAGCAACTGTACAGGTAAGATGAGTTCAACTTATCCTGGATGCGTTGATTGATCTTTCTTTCTGTGAGCACATCGTGCAACAGTGACTGCTACACCCTGCCGAGATATAGTGTTTCGAATTGTCGCGAGACTGCCTTAGCGTGAAAAGACAAGTGTACTCTATGGGCAAGGGGATTATGTTACTGCCTGTGGCTAACCCGACGTACCTTAGCTAAAATAGCTAGTTCCAGATCTGGAAAGTACCCATTGGGAAGACCTTAGTACTGAGATACTGAGTGCAAATCAATAGCATTTGCATGAGTGGTTGGGCCTGGCAAAAGTGCCGAAGATTTTGGGATTGAGTCGGCTCCTACTTATAGGAGTGCCACAGTGTTGTGCACAGATCGGACTACTGATCTGCAGCTATTCGGGCTTCACTGCAGTGACCACATATAATTCCCTTACATAATACAGAGGTCCGCCGGATTCGGACTGACAAATGCCAATAATTTGTACGGTTCGCTGGAATCACACGTCGAATGGCGATACAGAATTCACTTTGTTTTGGACATCGCCGCTTCCTTAATCTGGTAGCACCGAAATTATGAGGTAGCTGAACGTCAGCATTGTGAACCTAAAAATGAACTGAATCCCATATTCACACAGGCTTTGGATCGTCATTTCGTGTTCGTTTCTTTGTTCATCTAGAGGCAGTAATCCAAGACCACACTGAAAACAAGTCAGAAGCAGAATTGGGAAGTGACTCGCACATCCGTGCAGCTCAAGATTCAACCTATGGTGCTTGAGCGTTCATGATCACATGTTCCAAGTTTTACATGTGCTTCTGAGAACAGGCTTGAATGTCAAGCTGGAGCTGGCAGTTCATGTGTCACAATTCGCCGTTTCACGATCATACTACATGTTATCCGGCGGACCTTTGTATTAGGTACGGTAAGTATACTTTATTCTCTCTCGGTGAAGAACCCAATCGCATCGTAAGAGAGGCTCTGCCGCTGGGA
>JAULKQ010014453.1:0-11168 GCA_032356285.1 Smithsoniella earleae | reverse complement strand
GTACAACCTCAACTTGTATGGAATTTTCGAGTATAGTACGGAATGCGAGCTACAAATCCAGTGTGACAGCACCACTTAGTGAGTTTTGAGTTCACCTGAGGGCTGGGGTCATACACCGGCTTCTGACGTGCACCAACGTGAGTCGGCATGCACCCTCGTGAGTCAGCATTATGGACCCTTGACTTGATTGCCAGGTGAGATAAGCAAGCGAAGCCCGAACCGATCATTGAGTAACCAACAACGACTTTTCTTACCTATGCCATGTTTTGCCATGCCGCTGTTTCTTTTCGTGTGCTTCATGGCAACCTATTTTCATACACCGTCACCTCTTGTCGCTGCTTATATGCTTTCCTTGGTAGATAATCCGACTTCGTGTTATTTTAAAGGAGCAATCATGGTGCGGGGAGTCCTTGTAGCGAGAGGCAAACATTGCAACGCGACGCCTGTCCACATGGATAATCGACAATCCAAAGTACTAATACAACTTATTCTGTTCAAAGGTTTTTTTTGGTTCGAATTAGCCGTGGCTCGTCTGGTCAAGAGTCAAGAATGTTCGGCGGCAAGAGATGAAATGAAAGCTCGACACACTGCTCAGCATCCAGCTATAACCCACCTCCAAGAGACGGGCATCCTCATAGCGCTTAAAGTGATCAAAAGTCTGAGTAATATTGTTGTTGATCTTAGCGTGAAAATCGACTGAACGGGACTTTTACTGTGGAAATGAGTGGCACTAGCTTCAGTGGCTTCATTGACACCAAGTACAGGAGCAAAGACGAAAGGAAGACTTCATACAGGATAGTTTTGGATAACAAAAGACGTTTGACAAATGTTACCTTGCTATGAAACATTTATTGGTTGTCTCTGCGGGTTGAGAGGTCACACCACAGCGCGAGCATGTCCATATATGTACATCACAAGGACTTGGCTTGATGTTTTGAAAAGAAAACGAACAGATAGAAGCACAAACTCCAGTACCACACTGTATGGCAATCTCTAGTGCTTTGCAGGACATCACGGAGTCGAACAGCATGAAACGAGATGTTGACTCTTCAGATGTGACCTTTGTGTAATTTAAAAAATTCATTTGTTTCCATGTCATTATACCGTACAGATGTCAACTTGAAGAGGACAACTTACACGTGTAATTCGATGAAGGTCGAGCTCTACAAGTGTCCACACGTCATCCTTCTGTGCAATTGCTTTTCATTTGCTCCAGACTTGCCGACGGTGCCCATTCGTTCTCACTCATGCAAGTTCGTAATGAGCCGCAGCTCGAACGTGAGCAACAACCCTATGATCACGAATCGCAAAAAATAAAAAAGCTGTCCTTGCTGGACGAAATGAAATTTCGTTGCCACTAGTGTACAGTGGACGCTAGTCTTACCGACTTGCGTTAAGATTTTCATGTGAACTAGAGCGACATCCGAGTTATCAAAGTAGCCTAATTCATCTCTGGAGCACGAGCAGCGTATCATAAGAATTCCAGAGGCGAACTAGGGGTGATAGTGCACAAGATTTCAAAGCTTAACAATCATTCTCGTCGAGAATTAATCAGTTCAACAGCTGTCAGCTGCTGCCAACTGCTCGCTCGCTTTTCAGTCAGATTGGACTTGAATTCCTTCAACGCCCTGGTGCTATCGGTTGCGACATCTGGGCTTGCAAGCGCATAAATCTCAAGCACTTGCACGTGATTGAGTGCTCCGTTAGTCTTCGATTCTAGTTCCACATCAATTTCAACTTCGGAGTCGCTCACACAGCAGTCCTGAGCTTCATGCTAGGTGCACAATCTCTCCAACTATCAACCTTCCAGGTACTCTGACACGAATAATCTAGCAGTCATATTCTCTCTCTCATGGAAACCGTTTGTACTTGGGTAGCTGAGCTTGTCTACGCAATCCGTTAGTAAGCTTCCTATACAGCCCTCGAGCGTCCCCTTCGAGTTTCCACTGTAACAACACGGCAGATGAGCGTGCCGCAAGCGAGGGAGGTTTGGAAGCCGCCAGATCATTCGGTTACAGCACCTTGCAAACTAGACAGCTATCCCTTAAACCTGCATGCTAAAACTAACTAATCTATCATTCCTACTCCAAAACATTCTGGCCATTTTGGGCAACCAAGGGCGCCTCAAGCCGCGCAGCTGGGTTCATTAGCGGTGGGCGACGTCAAAGCCCAAGTTTGCGGGCTTCGCGCTCGAGAGCGGGGGAAGAGGGGTCGAAACTCGGAGCCCGGGTCAGCGAAACGCGTTCGTAGATCCACCGGCGCGTTGAGAATCGGTAGGCGTCGTGCTCGCGCGCCTCCAGCAAGTACGAGATGCAGTTCGTTACGGCGTCTTTGACGGCGCTGTAGACGGCGGCGGCGGCGGGGCGGCCGCCGTCCAACGCCGCCGCCGGTGAGATCGGCCGCCCGAACAGGTAGTACACGCGATCCGGCGTAGCCGGTACGTATAGCTTCTGCACGTGCTCGCACGAATAAGATGAACAAGGTGAAAATATCTTGGTAATTCATTTCGGGCGGGACAACGTCAACAAATTTTTGGCGCCTGCGGTATTGCAGGACGCATGCATATGAAATTCTGGAGACCGTTGCAGAGTGGTTTCCTGCCGATTTTGCTGATGACGTCATCTACGATGCGGAAATACTACAACATCGCACCGGCTGCGACAGGTCCGCACTGGACTTGATTGATCGTCAACCTCGGTCAAATCGAACAGCATGCACGTCGCCATGGCCCTGTTGTGAGATCGAAACCGTACCATCAAGCGAGCAGCGAAAGAAGCTGCCGGCACTGACCCGTTGTCAAACCCTGGAGACTGCGGTTCTCGAAATTACCCAAAACTGTCGGAAAACATGCGTTCCGGGCTTGCAGTACGTGATTTGGTAGTGAGCATACAGAATGAATTTAAATTGTTAATATTGAATCGATCCAATTTTAAAAACCAGCAACCAAAGACTCGGCTTCAAAGCAGTCCACACGGTCGTGGATGACGAGTCTAAGGAACTCGAAAGGGAGGTGAGTCCCTCCGGCCGCCCCTGGTGGCCACTCATGCGGATCATGAACATCTGCCCTCGATATCTCAGTATCTACCCGTGAACGTGGCCTAATGATTAGAGCGCGAAGTACCAGATGTTTTGGGCAGGTCTTAAGCACCTGGATGAGTGGGTAGTTTTGCTTGTGCTTGCTGTTACATGTCCAAGTCCGTTGTTACTAACAGTTGTCACTTACAGTCACTTCCGTGTAACAAGTTACATAGTAATGGTTACCAGCTAAGCCCAACACAGATGAAGACAAGCAGTCTGTGCACATCTCTGTGCACAGCTCCCTCACGACAGAGCCGGCTCTACCCCGATGTTTTTGACATCCGTACGTTGAAGTATAGCACTCAATCATGGTCGCCCTGGCGCCTTGTGCCGGTCAGGTGGAATTCTTACCATTGCATGGTTGGGTTTCAGGCATAATCTGCTCGAAATAGTTGAAAAGTTGAGTTTTATCGCGTTACATGAAATTGTCTTAAAAAACTGAATCACGCGCGACAGCCGAGCGATTCAATTTTAAAGTTCCCTCGTTATCAATCGCGGGGCACTCTTTCGACTGTCTCATTGTATCCCAGGATGTACGCTGACCCTCTATTTCGCGCGAAAAGTATGCATGGACGCAATGTGTATTCGATTTCAGCAGCATTTGTCACATTGCGCCGCTGTAATCGACGAAATTTACACGTAAAGTTGACGCATGCGACACCTGTCAAGATGTGTCGTTCAACACCGATACGCACCGGGGCGACTTCGTCGACGTACTGGTCGTGCGCGTTGACGCCCTGACGCGCCTGGAGGTGGGGAGGAACGCGGCGCAGCGCGCGCCGCCCTTGCAGCCGCGCCGCGCCGTCAAGCAGGCCGAAGGTACCCTCTTCGTTCAGCACCGCCTGCACAGCGTCATGGCACCCGACGGCGCCGAAGGGGATGATGGCGGCGCCGTACCGCGCCGCCGCGCGCACGAACTCCGGGGTCTCCGGCCACACCAGCTTGTACATGTCTACGTTGCGCGTCCCTTGCATGGTCTGCATGCATACATTACTGTTGCGGTGACTCCGTCATCGAGCCGAAGCGCGCGCGCGACGCGACGAGGCTGCGCCGTTGCGGCGCACCTCCTTCGCGCCGCCAGGGAACAGGAGAATCGTTTCGCCCGCGCGGAGGAGCCGCACTAGCGCGCCGCCGCTGACGGGGACCGCGCCCCAGCGGCGCAGCAGCGCCGCCAGGCGACCGTTCGTCGGGTCCGGAAAATCGTCGCGCGAGGCCGATCCGCCGGAGCCGTGTTCGACGCCAATACTCCCGTTATGTCGACCTGAATAGCGAGTTACACTTTACCGCAATATTTTCCGACATGCATGCTGTCGATCTCATTACCTAGACGCTCGAGTCTTCCATTTAATAAGTAGGAACTTCAAGACAGCTCACGATGCTCCAAGTCCCTGATGGCTCATGGCGAACGCTAATCTGTTCTCCCTTACTAACATTACAATGGATGAAGCGAAATTACCAAGATTGGTATGCGACCAAAATATGAAATTTAGTGGAAGAAATTATTTAATTTTTGGGCCGCACCAGGGCCGAGCTGCTCGCGAGTCTGTCGCTGAGCATTCCAGCTGTTTGCTAGAGCAGAAACGAGTGCGCGCAGCAGTGGCGACGGGGGTTCTCGGCTCCTGGGGCGCACGAGTCGCGTATCTCCAGCAGCTATCGGATGAGTCAATCCTCTCACGAGTACCCCCGTTTGCTCGAATACCTGTACGAACGTCACCCGTGAGGGAATCGACACGAGCATGACGGGAGCAGGGAGCTACGCGGCGCGCACCTCAGCCACAAGCGGCGCGGTGTCCAGCGGCAGTGTTTGGTGGTTTCCGACCAAGATAACGGGGTTCCCAGGCCGCAGTTCGAGCGCTCCGAGGCCAGGCACAACTGTTCCGTCGGCGCGGGTGCTCATAAACACCGGACTAACGAGGGAATTGTACCCCCCCACAACGGACTTCACGTCCAATTTCGCCTCCAGTGGCGTTGGCATCTCTATCGGGAAGGGCCTGCATGCATGTGTGCATGCACTCGTGCTCTATCACTGGATACTTACGGGATATGCTGGCTTCATAGGGACGTCGAACGGAGCGATGACACGTGTGACGTAAGCGAGTTTTGCGGACCATTTCATTTCGAATGACTGTGAGTTCGCATTAAAAAAGTTTGGAATACTTGGGCGTGAATTTGCAACATTCTAGTGCCCGAAAATCAGTGTAAGAGGCTAAAATTAGATAAAAAGGCCCCGAAATCGTGTTAAAAATGTTTTTTTGGTCGATAATTCGGGTGAAAATTCCAGCTTTACGACATCTCGATTGTCTGCCAAAAAGAGGAGTAAAGCAAGTAATGGACCAATTTTCTAGTCGAGAGCGGAACAATGATTGCGACAGAGCCAAACATATTCTTTCCGACCGCGAAGACGAAGTAACGTCGACACTGGAGCGGACCTGTGGAATGCGCGCAGTGAAGCCGCGTTTGTTCGTTGTGATTGTGGTGCAGCTAAGGTCTCCCTTCCAAACGGCATTCGGGCCGTTTCTGTCGAATTAATTAGACGTAGCGAGTTGAATTTTACGCTCAATTTGCCCAAAACCTGTAAAATAAAAGTGGGACGAGACTCGCAACGTGGCATAGTAGACCTGCGGTATTTTAAATAACTAAATAATGCTCATCATGATATCACCGAACTGTGTGCCCTGGCTGGGTCGCCTGTGGCGACGCAGTAGGCTTTCAACGTTCGGGTATGACAATTTTGCGTGGCCATTACTACGCAACCCCTTTTGTACTGAAATGTCCGATGAAGGTTGAAAAGCTTCTTAATGCTATGCCTACAACGAACCCTGAGACTGTTTGGGTTCCGCGTTTTCCGTCATAGCACGCGTCAGTGCGTCGTAATGGGTGCGGGGCGGGCGCTGCCGCGCGATGCCGCAGCGGTACATTTTTTTCGGTTACACAAGTGTATGCGCAGTTGTGTAGGTTAATTGATTTCATGGGTACGATCTTCGGGGGATACACACTTGCCGAACACCCCTACGCCACGCGCGCGTCGAGTCCTCGCGTCTCCGTTTCCGGTGAACCGGCGCCGGGTGACGAAGAACCCCTCTTTTCGGATAGTTTTGGCCACGTCAACTCCCGCCTCGATGAGCATCGCGTGCGACCGGTACGGCAGGACGACGTTCCTGCAGTTCGGAAGCAGCTGAGTCAGCAGCTTCGCCTCCTCTTCCGAGCCCACCAGTGCGTCATAGCTTCCTGCTATTACCAAGACGCGCTGTTGCACCTGTAGCCACTGGGGCGAGTCACGCGTTCGACTTGGCTCCATGTTGAATTGCGGAAAAGCGCCAAAACCTTTCGAATTTAACTGTCTCAAGACCTCACGTTGGCGGCTACGTAGTTGAGGCATAGGCAGATTCGATTCGTAATGTAACTTCATTCTTTGGCGTTAGGGCCTACCGCGGTTTGAGATTTAGGGAGTACATTGCATCCTGATGAGCATTGGCTTGTTTAGTCGAAACTTAGGATTGTCATCTAGGTGTCAGAGCCCGTGGCACAGCAAGTGATGAGTTTCGCACCAGTGTCTCACATTCTCATCCACAGTACTGTGTGAAAATGAGTGGAAGAGGCGCAAACGAGTAGATTCGACGGAACGATATGGGAAATATGGGAAGCACGCTGGAAGCCTTGAGTTCGAAATTGTGTCGCTCACTTGCGGCATAGGACGGGACACAGAACTTCAACAATAAGTGCACGTGCATCTTATCGGTGTGAAAAAAGAGGCGTGCGGCCTCGGCCCCCATGGTACAGGACAGAGCGTGTGATAAATCCCCAAGAGCGCCGGCTCCTGAGGACAGTTAGTCGCTCATGACGCGTATGAACTAATGAACCTTGCACACATGCGGCATAATACTACAGTTCAATGAAATCAAAGTAGTCCTGATGATTCCTAAAATGTTCACACAGAATGATCTTACCTTATCTTTTAAGCTCGTCGAGGAGCCCGTTTTCCCTTGTTTGCTTGTTTCATGGCCTCTGCTTGCTTACGCCACTGGTCTTTTTTGAGTCTGTCCTGCTTAACACTAACAGATGCTGAATAGCGCTCATTCAACTTGTAATACTCAAGAGAGCCTCGATTTGTCATACGCTGGCTGGTGATGCCGATTGGGGAGCTGTAGTGCCAACACAAGAGCATCGGCACTAAGCAAACCTCTTGGCAAAGACGTGCAACTAATGTCGAATAGCTACCTTCTTTACAATGAATGGCTCATCGAAAGTTATTACTTGATATGAAACACTATACACAACAGACAAGCAGGTTCAACAGGTGCTAGACTACCAATGAAACATAATCTCTGAGCTAGAAACAAGCACGGCACCCGCGGGCGCATGGAAATGCACATGGACAAGCAAGACTTGAATAAGTCTTTTTTCCACCTGTACTATTTTCGCGACACATCCTACCGTCATTCCGTCAAGTTTGTACCATAATTCGCCTGTACTGCAATTAGCCAGCTACGGTAACCTTTTCTCCGAATACCCATGTCCCGACAGCGTAATCAAGTTTTAGAATCAGGAACAGACAGCAATCATCCCACTACCTCGCTGCTGGAAAGGTGGATGTAGAGACTAGCCTAACATAATGCAACCTATGCTGATGATTCTGCATGTACCGCTCTTTATTGGAATGGAGTGTACTGTCGAATGTGCATGTATAAGAATTTAGTCTGGCGTGTTAAGGGTATCCGCAAGTAATAGTGGCAGTTGGCGTTCCTTTCTTACTTTTTGTTGCTACGGCACGCTGTTCTGAGATCGTGAGAATGGCGTGGTCAGATACGTGGAAGGCACATGAAGAACGCTTGAATAGACGGACCAGATGCATCCTCTTGTCTATATATCTGCATCCTTGAGCTAGAACTTGTAATCGCCAAGCACACGTCTTCTGCGGGAGCCCCTTCACCACATCTTGAACTAGCGGAACGAGACTCTCGACACCTGCTGCAAACTGGCTCAATTGCTGTGAGAACGGCAGTCTAGGTACCACATTGGCTGAAGCAGCAGCAACTGGATTGGCTACAAGCGGGCCTACGAAGAAAGGAAAGGTGGCGTATAGCTCGGGAGGCATCGAATCTATGAGAGGTGTGATCTGCATGCACAAAACCCAGTAAAGTACAGCAGGGTACTTATTGTAGTAGGGTATTTATTTAATTGTGCTGTGTGAAGTTGAAATCATAGGTTACCTAATGCAGGCTCTTGCATCCTGCGTAGTGTTGGCACCATGATACCAGTTCCGTGAGTTCTTGACATTCTCAACCACGGGTGGTGTTTCCCAAGGTATTGTGCAACTGGTTACTTTTAGTTCAATACAAAGATAAAAGGTAGTGTTAGAGAGGTGGTACTAGCATATATCAGTTCAGAGCATGCGCACGAACGCACGGACCTGGTGTCAGTGGTGCGCCAGAGCGACAGATACTTGCATGCCACAATGCACATTTGAAAACAATTTTGGTGCACTACAGCCCACACTGAGTTTGGAATTGTGGACAGGGTGACAGCGTACCTCAGACCATGCAGATTCTGGAAAAGAAGTAGCTGGGTTGACAATCACAATCCGATCAACTAGATGAGGGATTGCTCCTCCAACAGATAGTGCGACTATGGCACCAAAAGACTCTCCCAGGAGGTAGACGGGGCGTGTGGGTGGAATATTGGCAACTGTGGCAGCAACGCTCTCCACGCAGCGGTCCAATAACTCCTCGAACGTGTCCGTATTTGCCGGAGGTATTGTGAAGTTGAACAGCTCATAATCACTCGATAAGCTGGGAAATTGCCTCTGCGCCAAATTGGTTCCTCCATCCAGCCCGGGTAAGTAGAACTGTATCGCGCGTCCTCTTAGACTAGAGTACTCTTAGATCTTGCAATACGAACCGCAAGAAAGGTGAATTTGGTGAATTAAACTCGATTCAAAGAACTTAATCTCATGCCATCAACAGGCTGATCTATTGTTAGTACTCTGCTGTCACCACCGTCCTCAGGAGCAGGTTATTTAAACTAACAGTATGCTTGCGAGCATTTTGACGTTAAGTTCGCAAGAAGATACCATAATGGGCTTTTGTACACCTTGCTTCGAGTCATTGAGCTTATGCATCCATGGCCGGTTTAGACGCAGCTGCGCAGGAGAAATTCCAGCGGGCAAGAGTTGATCACTCGAGTCGATTGACTCGCTCTCTCTAACTATTCTTGTTGGCACACGGGGTATTGTGTCACTTCCTGCTCGCAATCGTGAGACCTCGCATTGTTGAACGTGCACCAATCGAAATTGTGTACATGCGGACCTCTCAGCTAAGATGAGCTAAAATGGGGATGGTGGTGAAATCAAATATATGGCCAGGAATACCTTCTGCTTTGCTGTGAATCGCTCTGTGGAAGCTGCTGCTCCTGGGATGCGAGTTGATGCAGGAGTGCGCTCGCAAGCGCACGGAAGTTGAACTGAATCGCATAATTTGTGAAGGATGTTAAACCATATAAGTACCTCGCAAACTACGACTTTAAGCTAAGAGAAGTTGGGTGTGGACAATCAACTGCAAACTCGCTTACATGGCTCAAGGCGATAGTGTAGTGACTGACAGCAAAATATTCCCTACAGCATCTTTCTCTTGAGATACTTTCACTGACAAACGAGCTGAATACAATAGTACACACGGAATTGTTGAAATTTAATTTCACAGTTCATTCGGTTTTCATGAAAGCATGAGATCAGCGTAACTTCAACCCTAGGCAACGAAATCCTCTAGTGAGGATACCACAGTGGAACCGAACAAGGGTTTGACGTAGACCAGAGGTACCAATATCATGACATCGCCAAGCTAAAATCAATCTAATGATACTACAATCTGAGCATGTGTACAGTACTTTAGTTTATTATACAACGCTACATTGTCTCGCGAATGCGCGTGTGCTTCGATTACGAACTCTACTTTGTGGGGGTGGTCAACAAGATCTCTGGGCAACAACCAGCTACATTGAATTTGTGTTGCAACACGCAACACGCCGAGTGATGCATTAATGTTGCAGTAGCGTATGTTTTCATTACAGCTAACGACTACGCCTGCCAGTATCCGGTGTCATTTGTCTGTAAAGTGACGTAGTTTGGCAGAACCAGGTTAGATTCGTAAGGCCAAAATCTAATCTCTCTTTCTACTATGTGCTGTTGACGTGATATCAGTCCGGTATTGTGCTTACATCGACGAGTAGGCGGAATATGGCCAGCATTTCTCTTACTGGTCGAATGTAGACGTCCACATTCTACCTTGAATGCCCTCAAGTTTGGTGGAGGCTCTAAACAAGTTTGCGCGGTAGAGCTGCAATGTGCTTGACAGCGATGCAGCCTGCGAACCCAAAGCTGGCGCCAAATGTATGAGCCACTATATCTTTCCATTTGCATGGCTAGTTCGCAGGTTTGAAGGTGTTGAGTAAAACTTGTCATAGGAGTCGGAAGTTCAGGTCAGCGCTATCACACATGTCAGACTGGCATGGCGAAGTTGGATCCAGCTTGGGCTGTGATAAGCTTCACGTTCCTCACCACAAAACTCTGTGTTCCGGAAGATAAATGGCTGCGAGGTGTATTATTGACTAGAAATTGCTTTTTAAACTTTTGTAGTGGAGAATCTTGACATTGCCGATGGAATACATGCTGTCCTGGCCAATGGCCACGGTTGCCACATGCATGAGATGGAATGGCGAGCGTCCAGAAGCTCTCGATGTTTGTGAAGATAAGCAAACTGGCTTGCTCTCTCCACATGCGCCATCACTGTATACAACTGTCGCTGATATTTCTAAACGTGTGCCGTGATTAGCCGGCAGGGCCCCTCCCCGTTGGGATGTCCGTAGGGTTTACATGGGGTTCCGGAACCACTTTGAATCCCGCCATGATTCAGGCACCCGCAACATGCTGTTACCGTATATCTATATCTATCTATATTCTATATATTATGGGATTTTTCACCCGATTTTCGAGTTTGGGGTGTTCTGGGAGGAGTTTGAAGCTGAAATTTTGTGAGGTGGTGCGCGACTTGGAGTGTATGGGGACGGCGGCGAGAACGCGAGAAGCGGCGGCTTGA